>JAAPAO010000633.1:0-19797 GCA_013115145.1 Perkinsus chesapeaki
TTACTAGTTTGTAATGCAGATTAACTAATAAGTCTCTCTAATATTTAGTAAGGTTGGGTTCTGGCTCTTAATACTGTGAATTAGAACAGTCGTTCAGCGATGTAGGAATGACATTATCATTACTGAACTCATTTCTGAGGCAAACTTTTTTTTGTCCCTCACGAGCCCTCGTAGAGGGCTCTCTTTTACGTTGCTGTTGTGAGTAGTATCATACTACTAGTATGAGTATGCGGGGGAGTGGATCCGCAGGCGATGGGCTCCATGACCGATTCTCGTTAAAAAGTCATCAGACTCGCTGAGTTCTTTTATTAAGTTTTTAACCTGTGGGATCTGATTCGGCCCCGCCATGATCAGTGCGCTGCCGAACCTCGTCCGGAGGGACGTCAAAAAAGAGCTGCAAGTATCTTCTAGCAAGATGAGGCAAGCGCGAGGGACAGGTTGACGGCGTCAACGAACTCGAAGTTGTAGATAGCCAAGCGTCATTCGCTGGCGAAGCTACTTACCTCATCAAGACGAGCCACCGAGTCGAGAGGCCTCTACTGACTAGAGTCTACTCTGTTCAAGTAAGGAAAGGGTAAGAAAGACCCTGAGAGCAGTGAGTGCCGACCAGCCAGCCGCAAAGGAATTAGTAGAGATGATGCGACCGATGAAGTGCAAAAACTTATTATCGATAATGTCTCCTTCCCCATATCATCGATATCTTATGGATGAGATGGAGTCTCCATCATGGAGAAGAATCATCTCAAAAAAAGGGCCTCAGTGAATCAAACACAAAGGTGGAAGAATGGAGAGAGAGAGCGCTTTGCGAAGATGTATGGTTTCTGTATTTTTGTCACGGCTTCATGGGACTACAAGCCAAATCGCGTTTCCCACAACTTTGGAGCGGATGGCAGGCTGTATTAGGTAGATAAGATGGCTCATCTTGGATGGGCCGAACCCAACAGCTGCTGGGTTTCTGTAACCGATCAGAAGGAGAAGACTGGGCTAATCAAGGTGTGATTATCAAGCTGTTATTGTCGATGGTATAAATGGAGAGAGTACGATAAAACGTCGCGAAAAAACTAATATCCCATGTATACTTGGGAGTTGAAGGTCCGGGACATCGTGGTTAAGAGCATGGCCAATCGTATGTAATAGGTCCGATCTATACCTTCATCAACCATGTTCTGTTTATCATTTGTTGTCCGCTATATCTCCGAAAGGAAGTCATCTTAGCTTTATTAAGGAGCAATCTGCATAGTTTCTTCTACTTATTGCCGTACCGCCGTCCTTCCCGTGTCTGTTGCGATACACCACTGAAAAAGTCACGTTCACCGGTAGAATTTATAGCGGAGTTAGTTTTACCGACGAAAAATCGGGGTTTACACACACTGCAAGATGGTAAATTACCATCATCAAATTCGTTCGCCAAGCGAACTTCGCTCGAACAGACGTTACAAATGTCTTTGATTACTTGGCCTTGAGACTCAAAGTTCGAGAAGCTCAACCACATTCTTGCATCTCTGTACATTTCCAGCTGATTTCATCAGTAATTGCAATGGTCAAGGCCCGCATAGGCTCAATATGGATCACAAATTTCGTCCAAGCGAGCCAAAATATGCCTGCTATATGCTATTCCGACTGACCGCACATCCTTGTTTGGTTGAGTATTAGAAGCGAGACTTCTATCCAGCCTCACTACAGCAAAACACAAGACGAGAGCAGAACCGCTGCGGGATGATACTCCTTCATTTGGAAGCCTAGGACACTTCCATGGGCGAGATAGCTGGTAACAGACAGAGTAGTAATCTCTATTCTGAGAGTAGTGTTCTCAGTAGGAATCCGAGAGATCGGAAGTCGAAGCATATACGCGGGAGCGAACTATGGTCAAGTTTAACGAATAACTACTTTACGGTTGCACTTTCATTCGAACTCAACCACAATTGTCTAATAAGATGATTGTCTTATAACTGTTATCGAGCACTAGTAGCTCAATCCTGTCGCCTCGTCACTGACGGATAGTAAAAGACACCTAGTGAAAGAAAGGAGCGATAACAAAGCAGCTTCAGCTTTATGAATAAACGACCGTTATTGCAAGTATATGGTGGTGATAGTAGTGGTGCGAACGAACAAGGCAAGACACTTGCCGCAAGAGAGTCGCAGCAGGACTATGCACTTATGCCGTCCATCATAGTTTTCTTCATAGTCGTTTATCATCAGTTATTCCAAGAATAACTTAGTTGCTCAATAAATAACATACGCACTTATGTGGCAGCGGATATCAGAGATGATTGATTATATGGAGGTAGATCGCAACTAGGGAAAATGAAGCTTAGACCTCGGAGACCATATTTCCTCTCGAGATCGCGCTTCTCCTTTATTTGCTTTTGTGTATTATAATAGTAGTCTTCGAAATGTCCATTACCATATGTAGGTGCCCCAAGATCAACGAGATGGCGATAGATATCAGAAGGCTTAGTGTGGCTGAGTGCCTCGGGGATGATCTGACCAAATACGAAATACGGGAAAGATAGTCGGTGATCTTACACCAAGAGATAGTCTTGAAGGCTTCATTGTGTAGTTCATGAGACGAGTCACAACGTCTTGTGTCCAGTCTAAGGTGATTTGCTTCTCGAAATCGACATCCAAAGAGTCGAAAACAGCATGGCTATCGTCCATGTACATCCATGGTTCATAAGTCTGTAAGTCATTCCACAAAGCAGATGAAGTGGTGAAGTTGGCAGCCATAAACCTATATGAAGTACTCAAATATTCGACTACCTTCCTGTTGGCTATTACATTAGCGATGCTGTAACAGCAGCACCCTTACCCGTTTTTAGTGACTTGGTTGCCGCCCCCAGCTGGCTCACAACTTTCCAGTCTTTTCCTTGCGGGAATGGTTTCGTCCAAAGCTCGAATAGAACTCCATCAAAGTCGTAGCTCTTGATAAAGCTCTGAACATTCATCTTGAAGTCGTATAAGCTCCTGCTCTGGTTGCCGATGAATGGTAAAGCCGATAATCCCACAAATGTCGTGGCATTATACTTATCGGCAATTTTGCTGATATCGGCCGCGAAGGAAGCGTTAATCCAGCTGTTCGGAATAACAACCGAGCCGGCGCCGTTAAGCCAATTCTGGGCGAATACGATCTGGGTAGTGCCGGCCTTTAACAGGTCAATGTAGTCTTGTTTCTTGAGCTTGTCGAGATTCGCGACGGACACAGTTAGCTGGTGGCAACGACAAATAACGAGGAGAGCGCTCGAGATCAGGTATAGATAGCTGGGAGACATCGATAGTATAAAAAATGACTTTGCGATGGCTACTGAGCTACACCGCTTTTTTGCACGCGATACGTGTGACGCGAGCAAGCATGTCACACGCTAAGCGGCCCGTTCTACAGCAACGCCGTGTTGTGCCGAAGGAGCCTTTTTTTCTCAGACATGCCTTGGTTGCATTACGCAACTTGCATAGATTATACGTGGTATATGCAAACGTCCTCGTTGTTTGCATGCAGCCATAACAATAAGACTTCCTCGTCATACTTCGCTGCCCGCGAATCCTTCAGTGCCGATGCTTCGTAATTAGCTCGCCAACTATATGTGCGTGGGATTCCTCCTGAGGGAATCCTTTTGATACCCATCTCAGAGCACCGGTTCGGCCTAGCGGCTAGGCCCTAGCCAAAGAACTTCGACATACTGTCAGTGTCGGCTTCCTGCTGGGAGTATCTCGAGGTCCAAGGTGCTTGCGGTTCCGGTTCAAGAAGCTCCCGTTAGCAGTACCTTTATTGGCACGTGAACCTCCTTTAGCGAAAAAGTTTTGTCGCCACCAATTCCCAATTTCATGGCGGCATGAAACGGGGATGTTCTTGATATTCGAGGTCGTGCTAGAACGAGTTCGTCGAACCCGAATTCGGTCTTTTTCTAATAATAACAGTTTTCCTTGACATTTCCCCACGCCCCATCGCCGATCTGATCTCAGATGAGTAAGTCATCATGAGTTCGCATGTGGATGACTATCTCCGCATTCTGGCGTGCGGGCTGACGCCTTCCGATGTGATTTCTAATAACTACCCTGTATCGACCGCTAACTAGCCGCAAGTTGAGATCGATGCATCTTTCGGTTGCTTCTACCGTTATTTCCCGAACGCGTTCGTATAGGGATCGGTTTCGCTCCAAGTTGACTATGCAAACACTGCAAAGACGCTCAGAAAGAGATAATTGTGTCAATCTAAATCAGTAGCACTCGTCAAATGCCCGCTAATATATCATCATCGAGTTCCGAGTTTGTGTCAACTTCATCATCATCAGATGTGTCCGCAGCCTCTTGCTCAGTCAGAGCATACTCATCGTCGAGATCAGGGCAAGGGAACCTGAAGAACGGAATAAATCCAACACCCTCGATCCTAGAGAGCCTCGACCCGCGACAGGAGACAGTGAACAGTCTCTAGTAGATCCTCAGCAAATGCAGGGCATTTGTACGAATAAAGCACGGAGAGAGAAAAGACAGAAAGGAATTATGTGTTCAATGATAACGCTGAGCTCATGCGATGAATCTACGCTTCTAGGTACGACAGTCGGGCTACTTTAAAGTTGCCGCAATGCCCGCAAGATTCTGCAGTTGTTCGCCGCTGACATGCTGTGTGCTGAATATAAAGACATTACTCGTCGCCTTCACTTCTTCAACAAGTGCAACATATCTAACAGATATCAGCTGACTACTTTACATTGAGCGAGATAGCAGCGATACCTCTTTCGAACGCCAACAGAAGAAGAACGGAAGAGACCGTCTGTGATAAGCAGATCTTCTATGGCGCCCATATCAGCTGCTTTGGTCACTGGACCTGAGCGAAGGAAGTCTTTTACAGCGAAGCACCTTGGAGATGCGATACTTGAGGTACTCCACCAACACAACTGCGCATCAAACTGTTAGCTATCTCTCCTCGTCGAGTGGTTGACACGTTTAGTGAAATTTCTTTTTGCCATGGTGAATGTGATATCGATCAACCGTTTCATCTACCGCTACACTGTGACGCGTATCCGACATCCAGATTGAGCTGATCAGTAGCCACACACTCGAAGCGTTACCTGGCCCGTAAACAGCACGATCAGGGTCATTTTTAAGCATTGTATAAAACCGATCCAAGGCTGCAACATTCGACATAGCTTTGGTATCTGCGACCTGAGGCAGCAATTCTTCATAGTGCGGAGCGTATCTTTCTACAGCATACTTGTGACTTCACCGTATCATCTGACATCAGCTCGTTGAGACCTTGCTTGTACGCGGTGGAGCAGTGGCAAGATACGAACTTACTCTTCGCTGCATTCAACATCACCGAATCGCCTAAATAATATATCGATCCGAAAGCAATATGAACATGCATTGAGACGGCGTCGTATGCACGATACTATATGAGACAACTTGATGGGAGTTTACCCTTCTTAGTGGCTTCTTCTCTGGTATACTTAATGAAATCATCTCGTACAAATCCAGGACCAGCGATGACTATACACTTCACCCGTTCGAAATCGACATGTTGTTTAATCGCTTGGTATACCTAATACACCATAAGGCTGGATAGATATTGAAACTTTCTGTATAATAAAAAGGTAGAGCCTAGAGATTAGCTCTACAAGCTAATGATGCTGTGGCAACCAGAGTAGTGAGTCTCTACACTGGCTCTCGGAGAGCCAGTAGGAGGAGAGCCGCTCTCCTACTTCGAGGAGGACCCTGCTGCGTTAGTAGCAACCAAGCATCTACTTCGATAACGGTTGATTCCCGTCAGCATTGGAGTATCTGTCGGCGGTCTCACCCAGTTGAGCTCTAAGACTTCCTCAGTAAATGAGAAAGAGTTTCCCCAATAAGAAGACAAAAATCTACCGCAATTTTGTAAATTTTCCCGAGTCCTTCTTTTATAACAAACAGATGTAGGCGAGCACGTACGAAGAACCCAACACTGGTTTGGGTGTTATGCAGCTTAAACCTATTTCACGCGCTTGACGTATAATAGCGCTTTGATAGTGAACGAAGCGCTAACAAATGATCACAGGGAGGAGACTGAAGGAGCAGGAGAAAATGGATGGCGCTTCTTTTTCTCACTTGGTCATAGAACTTGTTAAGTGCCTTATCGTATCCGCTAGTGCCACTGCGCTTTTTAGGGATATTAACTGAGATCCTAAGGGCAATGTTATAGTGGCACCAAACTCACTCAGAAAACTTACTTTGCCATTTCTTTAGCGAGAACGCGAGTGAGAAGGTAGAGGTTTGCTATTCCCGAGTCTATAAGGACTACAGCTACTTCTGCATTTGCCGACACCTGAGGGTAAAAACAACTTGGGCAAAACCGGATAACTTGTTTCGTTTCGTCGATCGAGCCCTAAAATGTCTCCTCGCCACTATTGGCTCGGACGATGAAACCCAATCGGAATTCTTCCACTCATGAATGACAGACGACTATGTTTTATGCGGTATGGCGGATGGAACTTACGTTTGTTGCCTCGTTGAGAATATCAAGTGATATGCTATCCCAGTTTCCTTTTGATATTTGTATCTGATACGTACTGTAATTCAGAGTAAGCATGAGAGCTGTGACCTTATTATTCAGGCCGACTTCGATGGTATGGTGCTGATTCAGTTTAATGTACGGGCTTTCGGTACGATTCTTGCCAGAGAACCTAAGAGGTATCTTCTGTAACCACGCAGGTTCGAACCCCCCTTACCGTATTATATTAGCATCCCCATCGTAATCGACACCCGTCACAGCTATTGTCAACCGTAAATGCCTTTTTTCAGAGGACACACTTCCGCTGCCTAAAATGATAACAAATGTAGGAAGCCTCGATCAATATCAGTTTTGGTTCGCATCAGTTCCTAGGGGTTGAAGTCTATGATGAAACCATTACAAAATTTTTACACACCGTTTTTCGCTTACTCTTTCAATGTTACGAGCTTCACGATGATTTTTCATCACTTTAGTTGTTGAACTGTCGGAGTTAGCAATATAAGTTTAGTTCAAATTATAATGTCACCAATAAGGGTAAAATCACTCTAGTGATCGCAGTAAAACATCCTGCGGGATAGTGTTAGCCTTCGATACGGAAGGATCTATGAGCCGCTTCATAGACAGCCTTAAAGCTCAAAGCCTGTCATCCTCGTGAACCGGAAAAGCAACCCTTACTTGTTTCTTTGGATACTTTCCTGACTGTGTTCGCTGTAACCCTATCACCCTTCTGCACCTGTCAGGAATCGATAAATATCAACTAAGTGCAGAGAGAACGGGTGAGAATGATAATACGACAGACGATATGGATTAGACACACTGTAGAAGTTACCAGGTTATAAAGATGCCATATGTCTTCCGATTCCTCTGGTATCACAACAACTCTACCGCTGCCGTCTTTCTCAATCTGCTTCAGCTCTAGCTTCATCACTAGTGGGACTTCAAAAAACTGCTGAACTGGACAACTCTTGCAGCCTAGACTTCCACATAGCTTCGTTTATCACGAAGCAGAAAACGGCGCATTGCGAAGCGCATTGCGAAGCTCTGGACAGATTGTACGCCAAGCAACGCACTTACTGGATAGTCTTTATCGTAAACCATAGTGAATGATTGCCCTGTGTTAAAAAGAGGGTTATACTAGAAGACCAACACAATCCACATCATTTCCAATAGCAATTATCCGATATCGAGTCCTTACTCGAGATTGGGAATTAAGTAAAGCGCCTTAGGATGGCAGGTGCTGCTGCTGTTGCAGTGAGAGCTTATTGCTACTCTGCTATGGTGTGTCCCCGTTTAACCAGGTCTAGCGGCGGCCGCTGTATTAATAGGAAGGATTGAGAGAGAGAATGGCCGTTGGAGGGGTGCAATGGTAACGGTTGCATTCGTCTTGTTCATTTTTACAATGACAATATGCACTACACAGTCTCACACGTTCCATGCTTATTTAGTAGTAGTGCCAGGAACTAGGTTTAATAATAACCTATAGTTTTGACTCTACTTTCCGCGCTCTATTCTTCTGTATACTTTTCTTCATGCTTCTATCAAATTTGTTAATCATGACAGGGGCGAATCTGATGGAAAAAGGCTCGAGCGGTACGAGGCTCTCTTCCAGGGGAAGTTGGACACTCCCACGTAATAGCTCCGTAGCAGGGGGCATCCTGCCAAGGCCACTTGAGGAGAGCTCAAGTCAAGCGAACTAGATACTATCCGAAATGGCTCAATGATGACACAATCCACGGGTTCAGATGACTACATGTACCGATGAGCGAGGCCCTACGAGAACTCAACACAGGAGGCCATCGAGGACAATGTCTTGAAAAGGCCTATTAGGATATTCGGGTTTAACCTGACCTGGATGGGGGTTACAGAGACATCTCTACATGTTGGTAGGGCAGAGAAAAATCAAGTGGATGATGAGGCTAAGAAGGGCCATTTAGCAGCAGTAAGCTTGTATGGTGGATGCGACAAGCACTCTTATGGTGAGCGACAGGTATATAGTTCTAGACAGCAGCAGATATCAGAGATGATGTATTATATGAAGGTAGGTCGAAACTAGGGAAAATGAAGCTTAGACCACGGAGACCATATTTCTTCTCGAGATCGCGCTTCCCCTTTATTTGCTTTTGTGTATTATAATAGTAGTCTTCGAAATGTCCATTACCAAATGTAGGTGCCCCAAGTCCAACGAGATGGCGATAAATATCAGTAGGCTGGGTGTAGCTCAGAGCTTCAGGGACGATCTGACCAAATACGAAATACGGGAAAGATAGTCGGTGATCTTACACCAAGAGATAGTTTTGAAGGTGTCATCGAGAATCCCGCTAGACGAGAAACGACCTGCTCTGCCCACTCAGAGTTGATCTGTGCCTCAAAGTCGACATCTAGGGCATCCAAAACGATCGAGTTTTCGTCGGAGTACTTCCAAGGTAGGTAAACACTGACATCGTGCCAAAAGTCCGATGACGTGGTGAAGTTGGAGGCTAGTAACCTACATTAAGACTGTAAGACCTCGAAGCTGCTTCCCTCGTACATGATCGCCGCTATAGAGGGAACCCTCTTTCTTGTCGTCAATGTTTTCGTTGCTTCCAGTAGGTCGTTAACGACCTGCCATTGTGTTCCTACTGGAAAGGGATTTTCCCAGAGCTCGAAGAGAATACCATCGAGGTGGTAGTCAGTGATAAAAGTCTAAGTATGAGTCTTGAAGGCCTCGAGGCTTCTAGTACCGTTGTTGATGAACGGTACTACAGACAAACCAACAAGAGTAGTGGCGTTGTGCTGCGTAGCAACTGCATTCACCTCGCTTGCGAACGACGCGTCGAACCAGTTACTAGGTACAATTATTGAGCCATCACCGTAGATCCAGTTCTGGGCGAATATGATTTGAGTGGCTCCAACTTCGAGAAGAGCGACGAAGTCTGTCTTGTTGAAGTTGTCGAGATTGGTGACGAGGAGATAGGCTGCCTATCTCCTCGTTACGTGCCTATCTCACCAGTGCCGCACTGGATATGAGATACAGGTAGATGAGCGGCAACGTGGAGGGTTAGGGTGAAAAAAGGGATGATACATCAAGATCGGAGATGAACCCATACTTCATATGCTCACCGATCTAGTGCTGCGAGTGCTCTCGACAACCTCCAGAGATGGCTGGTACCTTTATAGCTGGCGCACGCATGCGCAAAAAACTCTAAATGCTGCAAGGGTAGTAATTCTTATGTTACTTGTAGAATGCAAAATACTAATACAGCTGCCGATGAGTGGTGTATACAGAATAGTAATAATAAGATTTAGATATTCTGCTAGGTGTCAGGTATGGTCTAGTAAAGAATAGTGATGAAGCAACATATCGAGTCATTTAGCTAAACCATCTATAGCTTCAACATAGAGCTCCCGTTTGAAAGAGGCACACTAACGAACAAGCACTCATCCATCACACTTAAGATGGGGACCATAGAGAGGCATAGAGGACCGTTCCGGGACTGCTAATTACAAGTTGATACTATAGCCGCCTGGCGGTGCACTAAACTGCAACTCAACAGAGATGGCACTTTCTTGAGAAGAAGTGTGAATGGTTATAAATGCTACATTAACATGATATTCATTTTAACGTTGAAATCAACTCTCACAATCGTACACATAACTGTCAGTAAGTGTCAGCTTCGTTATAGTCGTTGTTCATGCATTACAGTTTGGGGGAAGAACATCGGATGGAAAAGGACCTGCCGAGCAGCATTGGACAGCTCAAGAGCCTCACGCTGGTGGCGACTCACCGGGGAAAGCTCGTAAGGATTCCTCAATCTCGACGCACAAGCAAACTCGTACCAGTAAAGGTAACTAACATACACCAGACGTGCGGAGCCGCTTTTCTATCAGGCAAAATGTGTACTAGTTCAGTCGGAAAATTGTCGCCGTAGAAGGCAGGAAAATGATTGCCGGATTGAATTGCCCAATTGCTATCAAGGCAGATTTCCGTGGTGAAATACTTCCACTTTTTTCGCGGCGATTGGTTTCGGTTTTGGCGGACACCGAGGTGATTCAGAAGCGGACGGATAGGAGATATATGGTGCAGGAAACAACCAACCTTCTAATCAGCCTTTCCCTTCGTGCTTGTTGCTCTACACCATGAATCTAATAAACAGTAAATCTTGCAATCTTGCATTTCCTCAACGGATACCTCCTCATCGCCCATACAAGCCACTAACTGTTCGTGTAGCGGACGACAGTCGCCGAGCAAAGCGATAATATCTACTCCGGAATACCGGCAACGATTCTCCTCATACAAGTGGTCCTCATGTTCCCCCTGCCGCCGGGACGGTGAGGAATCATAATAGCTAACAAAACCTTCGCTGTGCGCTGGCGAATCTAACAAACATAAAGACATCTATCCGCCTTCCTCACTAATATAACATTTTACCGCTCACATTTCAGTCAGACAGTTCGAACGATTATTCATGGACAACTACATTCTAGAACGGGAGGGATTTGGAGACGAGAATCTTAAGATGCCAATTGTACGAGCTTCAGGCTTACGCTACGCTCTCTTAATTTGTGCGAGAAACTTGAATCGCGCTGTGGATGCTTTTGCAACAAAGGGAGGCACGCTGGTGTGATTTTGTGACGACTGTCCCCTCTGAACTTCTTACTTTTTAAGACTTTATCTTGAAACTCTTCAATGTCCGCCAGCAACTTGGCCGCTTTGGGCAGGCCGATTTCTTGGAGATCAGTCTCGGACACCAAACCATCATCTGTCAACCGAGTGTATCTGGAAGGCATCCAAAGTTAGGCAGCCATCAATCACTAAGAAAGCCAGGAGGACATCTGGAACGGGTCCGAATCTTATCTGATATGTCGATTAGTGGAGGAATGAATTTTTAATGAAAAGTTCAAGAATACATCTCTGAGAGTAATCCCAGTTTAATGCCAAAGATGAGAACCGAACCCCTTACGTGAGCGTGAAGGATACGATAGCCTTGGCGACGCGCGGACTTGGCAAGCTGCTGCTCGATGGGTTAATGGTATTCAATTTGCTAACATCAATTTCCTTCATTTCGAGATCGCCCAGCGACACATCTGAACAGTGAGATGGTGAGAATGCAGGGAGTGTCGGTCTCACTGTCATCGAGGCAGCCGTAGATGCACCAATGGCCTAGAGTCGGATGCTCGTAGGAGTTCTCGATAATGTATTGTATCTAAAGGAGTGCTGAAGCTGTTCTTTCAAGGAGGAGCAACAACTGGAGCCAAACTTGCAAGCATCAGGGAGTTGGTTTACTAAAAGTAGTTGGCCTTTGAAGCAGCATCTATTCTATCTCATTGATAGCGCTGTCTTGCAACACTGTATTAGACACATGCATAGGGAAACATAGGAAGAAGAGCATTTGTAGGATAATACATGTATGATCAATGACCATTGGTCATATTGTTGTAACAATAATATTTGTTACTACATAGGGCTATATCGAGCATGATAGAGATTCATAAGACACTCTGAAGAGCAATATAAACATTCGAATAAGGGCTGTGTGGATGCTTTGCAGACAATCGTATGTCACAGGGAAGCTTGGACGAAGCGAGGAAAATTCCTAGCGTCAAAGAAAATGTCAGCACACGTCAGCCGAAATTATCAAACACGAAGTCAAACGTCCCTTACCAAATATTCCACCGATTCTGGTAACCATTTCGTGAGCAGAAAAGGACAAAGAATAATACTGTACCTGAGTAGATGACACTACATTCCTCGGAGAGCGTTGGCCAACCTACAGCTCAAATAGGATGATCCTGATTCGGTCAATGTAGAAGGTGGAGAGAAAGTCGGCCTTGCAACGCTCGAAGTTCTCGAGGAAATCAAAGCGGCAGCTTTGGTTTGACTAAAAATAAATAGCATTCGACCGATATCCTTTTTAATAACTATAAGCTGCTCCCACATACCCAAGTGACACTTTAAGAGCGTATAAGAGCAAACCTCACCAATCCTGGGTGTAGATCGCATATGATTTTGCACAGAATGACGACAAATATGCGAAACGGACTAATCCCCAGTCGAATACGTTCTACCGGCTTCCCTTTGCATTGTCACACTGCTGCCAGTGCGCCATGCTCGTAATTTAATGAACTGATAAAACAGTTCTCAAAGTGCGCCACGAAATTCCCTCTGCACCACGCAGCACGCCATCGAGTCGATGACGATTACGTGAGTTGATCATCGTGACAATAATCAACAACTTTGACTTGCATATTTTATCGTCAAATCAAGCTGTCTTAGAAGCGTGGAGAAAATGTGTTTCCGAGGTAAACTGGAGACGGCATTTTCTCTGTTCCTCGAGTAACATTCCAGTCCAACACTAAGCCGCCGCAACTCACCGCAAATTCTGCCAAGTCCACCCTCCCTCCCTCATAGGACTCAGACCTCCCTCGGATCTCTGGCAGATGGTGTATCTAAAGACCAAAAACTATGGGAAGCAGTAAGGCAATGAGCGCCTACCGCCTGCAGCAGTCGCATAGTGGCAGCCCAAGCACTGAGAGGAGTGGGCGATGAGGAAGGATGTCCTCCCTGACCTTCAACACCACCAGATGTGCTGAAGTCAATATTGTACTTGCCGGAAGATAAGGCTAACCTGGAGGGCCCTCGACGCCCCGGGCTGGACGGTGCCCGACGGTGGTGATTGCTCGGTGATGGTTGAGGTGACATGCCCACACTGCCCGACGATGATGAGGATACGGCAGCTCCTGAGAACATTAGGCTTTCAATAATTAATCAGCACTTCAGCCGTATGAGACTCGCGAGCGTGGAAAATTCTGAACTTCCGAGGCGTTATCCTCCTTGGTTACGTAACAAGATAGAAGAGGCAGGTGTCTTTCGGTGGTGGAAGAGCGCAGGCCATCAGCAATAATTTCAATCTCTGCTCACCATCAGCGGACTTATCCCGTCCTCCACCATCACCATCATTCGAGCGACTTACCAATGACACTAGAGCACCAGAAACAGCGAGGTACCTATGAACGAAGAAGGTCGAGAAGAAACAAAAGAAAAGAAGATAGAGGCTTGAAAGAGGAGCTCAACGACGGAGAAACAGAGACCAGTAATAGTGAACAGAGTAGAGTAGTGCGTGGAGTAATGGAGAAGTAGAGGTAAGTTAATAAATTAAAGAGTGCTCAGAAGGGAGAAATAAGAGGCAGAAAGAATATTAATAAATCGAACAGGAAGGCTTAAAGCTTATTATTGAATTTGTTAGTTTCGCCAAGTCTACACAAGTGACCTACCATAGAAGGTTCTTGCCAGCAAAAACAACATGAAGAAGAGGAGAGTCATCCCAAAGAGCCAAAGCAAAGAGGGCTGCTGCGATGCTGCCACATACGTACTTTATCAACCTGACAACCGAAGCACCCAAGTTCGATTCTCGCACCGGACGATATAAATGCCCGTAACGTCTTGGTTTTACCAACAGAGCACTCTCAAACTGCAATTACCAGCCCCAAACCCAAAGTGACCGTACTATTCGAGTCGATAAATCTGCCATGTGGGTCTACAAGCTACATAGCTGACATGCTTACTAATACTTCCCAGCTCTCCTACAACCAGGTACGACAATAGCTTCCCTCGGAAGGGTTAAGTTACTCACGGAGACTACACACCATTGGAAAGGAGCCACTCATCAGAGTTCTCAAACGCCGCGATACTTATGCGTCTTGCCGAGAAGATTCTTTAAAGTGTTCCTCGGCGATGATCATATAAATTTGTGGATAATATCTCACCTCCTTGTAGCCTCTTCAATTGGTGTTGTACCCCAGGTCATATTAACAAAGGTTTCAGTGACACTTCCTCCCCCTCGTGGTAGCAATGCTGAGTTCAGTCTTGCTCTATGTAGATGAGGAAGCTCCAAGTACTGTGAAAAATACCAACAATCTTCATCGACACTGCCTACCTCCCTCGTATGATACTTTGCCATATTAGTCCACTCCCTCTGCATAGGGCTTGCTCGGGCACTCCGGAAGTCATCGGTATACCTGCCGACGAGAACAGGTTCAGGGAGCAGTTTTGAATTGAGATGAACTCAACTATCAGTGATAGCCTATCACCTTTTATGAACTTCATATCCTTATATCCTATTTTGCTGCGTAACAATTATATCCAATAAAATCCTCCGACGAGCGCTGACTTCACTAGTCGCTAGTTGAAAATAGGATATTTCACCGCCGAAAAACAGAATAAAAAACCCAAGTCCCGGAGGGCGGCGAAACTGCCGTACTTGTACCAATTTCCGAAAATGGGTCTGAAAATTTGCCGAATTTACGTAGCCCTTCGAAGCAATCAAGTCAGTGATGAAAATGCATGCAATATTCAATCAAGGCTCGCAACGTTACTGGCCCAGTCGAGACTTCCTAACATTTGAGTTCAAACGTCTTCTGAAGAGCAAGACTGGCTCATTGGCTCTAAGAGACTTCTCTTAAAGCGAACCCCTCCGAATGTGATTAAAATAGTCCTATTATTTGAACCCATATAAGCCACTTCTCCCCCCCTACTTTAGCCATGTGAACAGGAAGCTCATCATCAGCACCGGTACCAAGGTGACAAATGCCACCAATCCCCACAACCTCAGTCTCTTCCTAAATCCACGGGCGAACTCCTCTGTACTGATTTCGGGAAACAACTGCCTTGAGTGCTGAAAAGGCAGTAAGTCACTCACTACCATGGTAATGATGGAAGAAAGTCTCGAGCAGTTTTTAAAGAATTCCGGTACATTTTTAGATCATTAGGCACGCGTGAGTTATTTCCTTTTCTCCGTTGCTGCGGGCTTCAAATGTGCTCTTAACACTTACTTCATCAAGCAAGCAAGGTAATATCAACGTCTTTATTATCCAATTGACTGCATTTGATGCGATGAAATGACCACGTAATGGCACCCATGAAGGCACCTAAATCCAACAAGCCAACATATAGAATCGGCACGTCCGGCCAGCGATACATTGGCTCTATGGTGGTGGTGGGGTGTCAAACGGTATTATTGTCACTTTCATTTACCGCGGAAAATGAAAGGAAAAATACGTTTCTAGTGAACATAGGTTACGAAGATGCAAATGAAGGAGAATAACATTATGAATAATGGAGCAAAAAACCTCAACGAGTTCATCTCGGGTGAAGCAAGATGGCTGATCTCCGCCCTTCATCAAAGCCCCCTTCCCCCGCCCATCTTACTATGTGTAATAATGCCGACTCCTCCCCTTGCAGTAACATAGCGTACGATGAATCCCGCAATAACAGATTAGTCATTTCAACTGTTGTGATTCGGGACTGACAAAAACCAGCATTATGCGGTAGAAAAGGTACCGACAGCAGCAGCACGTATTCGTTATACGACACGACTAATATCATCCTCAAGCTCGCATCGATCACTTTTCGTTCAACAGTTCAAGTGGTCACACTGCTGACAACTGGATGCGAGTGAATTCAGAACATAACTGGAGTCCCAGGAAAGTCGACTACGTACCGTCGAAGAGGCTTGGAGACAGAAAGAGCCCTGAGTCGGTATACGCTCTACGTAGATTCCTATTCATAACTCTGTATTCCACTTAATGCTCAAGCATATACGACGGTACAAGTATGAACCAATAATGATATACAAGACGAACATGATAGGAATAAAGTGAACACAATACCACTGAGAGCTGTTGTCTCCCGTCCCCCTCCCGGCCCCTTACTACTACCTGCAGCATACACCATGTCTGTTGTCCAGTCCATGACTCATTCATCAATCCTTCCTCTGCTCTCGATGAGCCATTTTGAAGCCTAACTAATCTACGGGCTACTTCTGCCCATGACACTGCTTGCAGTGGGGAAAAGGATACTTTGTCAGAGTCCAATGGGATCTGACACAAGTGCGTAAAAAGACCTATAAAATCATCGATAACGCAACAGCCCAAAACACCTTTCGACAGTGAGTAAAATTTTTCGAGTAACTGCCGCTCAGCCATTTCCTCCTGCGCTCACATAACTACTGTAGACTTTAATACGATAAGAGGCTTCGACCGGTATTTTTAAATTAAACTATTAACCAACGTAACTACGGCTACAGTGTACCATGGTGAATCTGAGAGCATCACTAGACTATTATTAAATGACAGCTCGAATGGTTAATTGATTCGAATGCTGTAGACTTAAACACCGTTCGAGCCGCTACATACGCGTCCTAAACACCACCATTTGATATTATAAATGTATTGACGTAGTGATCTTCTACAAAGGAACCTTTCCAAGGAAAAGTATTAGCCCAATTATATCCGATTGGACCACCCTTCAAGGCAACAACGAAGTTCACCACAGGCATTTCTCCGAAATGAATCACCAAAATGACCTCGTCCCCTTTACATCACCCCCAAATAATCCTGATAATAAAATGCTGCGTCCCTGGCCTCCTTAATGGTCATGAATGCTCCTACCGCCGCCAATCCCCAATAGGCCAATGTAACTATAAAGGACCTGAAGGGAATGCCATATCGTCGACCCTTCATTTCAGTAAGGCCTATCCTCCTAAGGTAATTTTGATCGGGTACGATGATACATTTCCTTACTTGATAGACTACACCGCAGTGAGGGTTGTGAATCTACACCTCGTATGCCAGTGGACACCAACAACATTACGACGCTCAACATTTGCGTATTGCTGTCGAGTTACATCAACCTCTGTGGAGTGGGGGGGGACTAATTTAACTCATCGCTGCACAAGCCAAGAAGCCTATGCGGGTGATATAGCTCTTCACTGAGATTTATTACTGCAATTGACATCCCATATCTCAGTATCATTTTCATCACCGAAAACTATTTTATTCATTAGTTTATTACTATTATTGAGGAGCGTGTATCTCTACACTTGCCAAGTTCCCGTTTAAAAGCAGCGAGCTTGCCATGAAATTTTTGCATGAAAGTACACGCCTCGTACATCGCAGTACAACCAGACTACTCAAGGCAAGTAGGATAAATTGACAGGACACAAAAACTGTCTACTCTCGCAAAAGCTGTAGCTGTGGCGTGTATCCCACGGAACTAACCCCGGCGATGATGAGGATAAGAGTAAGTTGGGACACAGAGACACTACAGTGAGAACTGCTATTAGTTGGTCGTGACGAAATGTACCATAGAGACCATCTACAAATGTATGTCATTGACATTCGACCGCTTATTGGCGTTCGACACTTGAGCTCCTCCGAACCAGATTATTACAGGAAGAGTATCAATTTAGTGAAACCCATCCCAGCGAAGGGGTTAGTCTTGAAAAGGTGAACACTTGCACAGGTCTCTGCAGCGGTACCTGAAAAAATAATCGCCCAAGCCTAGAATCGACCCTTCGCTCCCCGATCAGGAAACGAGAATTCTACCACTCCACCAAATGTACGTTATGCCGAAGCTATTCGGTACTACATGACAGTAATGAACTCCAATCCACTAGAAAACTCAACGTGAATGCAAACGTAATAGTGAAGAGGACCGCCAGCAAGTTACCTCTGAAAATAACAGTGAGCAATCTTAATATATATAATGCAACCTACATAGTATGACCCAGGATGCCATAAAAGCCTCCGCCTCGATAGTAATTATAAACTGCAGCTAAGAACTTCTCAATGTCGCTGACCTAAACCAAACAGCACTCCACAGCTATAGGCAATACCAATAGTTTGATGAATAACAACAAATTAGAATTTAATACAACTAGTTTTACACATAACAAGTGCATTTTAAGAGTAATATTCACGACCATTCTCCCTTCATCTGGTTCATTCCAAATCAACTTCAAGATTCTTCTGTCTGAGCTTCCCTACCCTTAATAATACCTCTCCTAACAACCCCTCCCCTTAATAATACCTCTCCTAACAACCCCTACCCTTAATAATACCTATCCTAACAACCCCTACCCTTAATAATACCTATCCTAACAACCCCTACCCTTAATAATACCTCTCCTAACAACCCCTCCCCTTAATAATACCTACCCTAACAACCCCTCTATCACCTTCTGTGGTCCTCCTCTATTAATTCCAGATGAGCTTTGCCACAACGGTGCACCAGTTTGGTCTATACTACCATCCAGTGTAGTACTCATAGTGCTACTGTTAAAGAAGTCCGACGACATCGAACTGCTTGTCGAGAAGGAACCAGTTTGGTTGTTTCCATGCGGCACGTCGAACATCGGCGCATAGGGACGGTTGACAGGCTCGTACGGCAGCTCTGACATCACCGATCAAACCATCAATACCTATCCAACGCCTTCCACAGGGAGGAAAAAATTTAAAAAATGGTGACGGTTTTTTGTGTCGTCTTTATAACGTTTCGATGAGGGGCTGCAGTGCTCACTTAAGTGTGAATTCCTACAACACTGTATGGATGCAAACTGAACGCAACAACATGACCCATTCCGATGAAACCAACGCTTACATGAATTCCTTGTTAACTACCTTAACCACACAACTGATGATACACAGTGACTTACAGACACTTAGTAAAGGCATTGCCACTTATACTCAAGATGTACTTACTTATAAAGGTTCCCCCCACATGGCATGCCTTCGCCTATACAGCTTGGTGAGGCCTCAAGGAGGCACTACTGTTAAACAACTTACAAACCAGTTCGAACATGCATCTGTGCTGCAACCCTGTCTTCTTGCTCGTGCTCAGTGATGAGATCATTTCAACCCCCAATATGAATAATCTCCATCAGCATCAGACCTCTATGCAAGCATCCATACGTAGCCATCAAACCTCCTCAGTCCGGTAATGTCCTTACCGATTCTATCTGCAAGATAAACTGCTTAAAGGGCGAAAGATGCACTAATACAACCAACAACCAGAATCTCATATAGGCGTATTTCTGCGATACCTAGGCGACATCATGACTAGATCCCAACAGCGATACGCCTTGAGACCTGATAAATTAAAGCATTAATAACAGCGAAAGATAACTGATACACGACTATAACTTCCAACTGAATAAGACTCTCTAACCGCAGCGTGACAGGTTAGTGAAGTAAGATATCCAGTCACCGCCTTCGAATGCATACATCCATTCGATGCGCTCATTCATTATAACTCATCCGACTCGTAGCGATCACAGATCTTTTTAGGAGAGTCACAAATTGCTAAGTAGCGGGAATGTGATTCTACATCTGCACCAATTGATAGGTTGGCATTGTAGCACTTTTCCATTACTCCTGCTAGACTGGTCCGCTAAGGATTGGTGATAGAAAGAAAACAGTTTCCCTAATTCAATGCGCGCCATCGCGGATAACAGTGAAGAAAACGTTAAGTGACGAGAAGTGCTCAAGATTGTAACGACTAGTAT
>JAAPAO010000634.1:0-19782 GCA_013115145.1 Perkinsus chesapeaki
GTAGGCTATCAAGTAACAATTCGGGCCAGTAGACAGTAATCCGAGCAAAAGTGTTTAGGAGCGCACCCCATACCATGAACCCCTGCGGACATTACCTACACCCAGGCATGCGGAGAGGCAGAACGGATAGAAGTGTGAGACCCCTGTCATGGATGCCCCCTCTAGAGACACGGATGAGCAAGAGTAGGCTATCAAGTAACAATTCGGGCCAGTAGACAGTAATCCGAGCAAAAGTGTTTAGGAGCGCACACCACGCTGTCTGACACCGCATGCCCTCCAGACTCACACTGTCAGAGCAGAACTGGTCTGGGCTGGGCAGTTCAGGCAGAACAAGACAAGTCATAGCTGGAATCTGCCAGGCAATATCAGTGAATGGGGAACTGATCTGAGTACCCCAGGACATGTCCAGGGTCGAATTGAACTCGAACGTCATCCTTAACTCCTCCCCAGAGAGATTAGAAAGCAAGACAATTTGTGGCCGCGAAAGAAAGAAAGTGGCCAGGGAAGAAAAAATGTGGCCAGAAGTAGAAAAATTTGTGGCTCGCGCGAAGATGACGCGGACCCACTCGGTACTACAGGATGAAACCTGAGTGGGAGCAGGCGGGAAAAGATCCGCAAAGAAGCTGGAGGCAGCCGGGGCTTCTTCCATGATGGCTTCAAACGAATCCTCCCCGGAGCGGGGTGCAACCGTGGCAGTTGAACTGGGGTTCACTTTGCTGTGGAGACGGCAAAGTTCGCCCCGATAAACCTGTCGGTTGCACCCCTCCAACTTACACCTTTTGCCCCCACCATGTTTGATGCACAGCTGAGGCTGCCCAGGCCTGGCTGCCTTGCGGCAGTCCGGCCAAACACAACGACGCCCACCACCGTGGGCTTTGCAATACGGGGATTGCCCAACCGCCGACTTGCCGCATCCAAGCACAGCACAGCGAGGGCCGCCCCCGTGTATAATACAACATTCCCATGGCTGCCGGGCCTGAGCTTTGCACCCAGGCACCTTGCAGCCAGGTCTAGCCTGCGTCCCGCGCGAAAGGCGTGGGAGGGAGGGAATCACGATATCAGGGTTCATTCCAAAATAATATATATCAAAATTTTCACCGATCTCGGACATTTCTCGCTCGCCCCCGCGTTTCAAAAACCGCGCACATCTTGCCAACTCAAGTTCACTTACTTTTTCACAGTTACTCGTGCCGACAGGCTGGCGGTATCGACTCGGGAGGATGCCTCGCCCTTGAAAGTTTTGCTCTTTGAAGTTTCGTAGTTGAGGTGAGCCCCCCTGGAGGCCCCCATATGACGCAATAAATCAAGTTTTCCCTATGTCACATTCTGGCTAGAATGCGATTGTCTCCCAGCGCCGGCATTTCTGTCACACCGCGTTCAAGCATTATTACCTCGTAATAGATCTCTCGAAATGTACCATTCTTCGGTCCGAATTCCGTGTCGGTTGCATTAATCGGATCCAATCAGTTTGTTGACCTCTCCCTATTTGTCATGCCACAGGACACTCTCGCAGGTGCCCTGCCTCAAGGAGCCCGGTTTCTGCAACAATCAGGCTCTACAGTCGCTGGAGGATGGTACGATTCCTCGCCGAACTTTTTTATTTTATTTTTAGGTGGGTTTTGGTCATTGTTATTATAGTGCTACTATTTGGCATTGCCGGAGTTCTCTTATGGCAGCGGAAAAGGAGCTCACCTTTCCGGGCTCGGGGAGTCCGAGCATCTTGTCAGCTTTGTGGCCGGGAGAGGTACTAAAACGAAGGCTGCGTCTGTCCTTGACTTCCTTCGTGAAAATCTACGAGGTCCGACACAAAGCTCGCGCTTAGCCAAGGCCATCGATGGCTGCGAATCGGCGAAATTTTTTCCGTTGTGTTTCACCTTAATGGATTTATTATCTATTTTACCGGTGGTCTGTGAAAAGCTTTTCATTATTAGCTCCCCCAACTTCGATCATAATGCATAGCTTGCTCTTAGTGAAAGCAACCGCTGTATTCTCGCGCTCGAGGGACCTCATAAATCGGCATGAGAGTAGAGGTGACTGAATATCACCATGACTCGTAGAGTCCCGTAATCCCGTAATCCCGTAATACGCACTGAAGCGTCACGGGTTACCTTCAAGTTACACACACACTCGTAGAGTTCCGGTCGAAGTCTTCTGGACTAAATTCGTCATGTAGAATGAGCCGCTGATCTGTTCGTATCAATCACGGCCTCGCTAGTGGCATACGACACCCGGGCCGAAATATTGCAGTGAAAATTAACAAAGTGTGTTCGGGTGATCCAGCTGGAGCGTTGAGGGGCGCATTTTCGGCGCTTGAGCAATGCGCCCCTCGATAGGCTCATGGTGGTATGATCTTGAGGGCGGAGGGAGATGCAATCGGTGATACCTGACACCGTTTTGTTATATCAAGATCGATGGTGAATGTTCTTACGGGTCTATGTTTTTGTTTTTACGGGTTGCCATATGGCTGTGAGATTGCTGAAAGATATTTCCCTTCAGGCGTGTTCCTCCAGAGTTGCTCAGCCATTTGGATGATTTTGTTTGCCGCGACTGTGTTCGGGCGGCCTTCCCAGAAATGAACGATTCGCAACCAAGGCAGTTTCCAGCAGTCAGCAGTGATTTTCGGGACGACGAAATCGTAATAATTTTTCTGAGGAAAATTTTCGGAATTTTTTCAGCTTCCGCCTCCGATAAGCGAGGAGGAACTGCGACGCAGTGATCGGCTGGCGGCAATGAAACGCGCGAAATCGCAGACCTTCAAGATTAAAAGGTGCTAGCGGGAGCCATTTCACTGGTCTGGGAATATCTTTTATGTCCACCAATTACTGCTAATCTTTTATGACAGTATTGATTTTTGTGCGCCTTTGCCATCCTGGGGAAGCTGCAGGTGTGGCCGCTGTGGCTGGGAATCCTTGCCAAGGATACTAGTTAAGATTCACCCACTGAAAATCCGGGCATATAGGGCAAACGTCTAATGGACCTAATCCTCAGCTAGCCCCCCCGGGCCACAGAGGCTGTATTTTGTTCTATCTGTAAAGTATGGAGCACGCTGTATTACTATCACTTTGATCATTTCTTATGCACTACCAGAAATATCATTTGCTTTTTAGGATGACGTCGACATTTTTCCGAGTGCGTAGTGATGAGAATCCTCTACCGGTGAGTTGGTTGGAAGCTTCTGGATCGGATTTCTTGCGACTTTTCTGGCCGTATCGGCGCAAGCGATAGCACGCGGAACTTAGTAAAAATGAAGGAACCGCTTAGATATTTTTCAGGTTGGGAAGAGCAAGAGTTCGCTCGACGTTGATGACCTGGCCTGCGATGAGAATGACGGCACATGTAAGGTCTGCTTTGAGGATCCAGCAACCATAGTAAGAAATTGGAAGGGAAAATGCCGGCCGACGTCTCTCTATCAATCGTTTTTGCCGTTGTGGACTTTGTTTTTAATAGAGCATCAAATTCGAATTTAGGCTAGAATTGTTATATTTCAGATTTTTTTGGAGAATCTTCATGGAAGTTCAATGCTCTTTCGGATTTTATATATCCACAGTCATCAATCTTGCCATAATTAGTTTTCAATTCTGCCGAAATGACATTTTCACCGAAATTCCCCTTCCTCATAAACATGCAGATGGCGAGTTCATCGGACAAAACATTTGTCGATTTTTTTATCATGAAATGCGTATAAATCCCACAGTGACTGATTTTTACTGAATAATACTCCTAAAGAGATACGATAGCAATTTTGTTATGATATGTTTTCTTCTAAGTGTAAAAATATTATCAAATATATTCATTCCGCAAGCAGCCATCTGATCGCAGGGATAGTGGTTGATAGATCTCCTTCGATCAGGTTCTGCTGCCATGTGGTCACGGAGGGCTTTGTCAAGGATGCGCTAAGGAACTGGTGCTATCAGGAAAACCCTGTTACATTTGCGGAGAGGAGTTTCATATGATGTAGGTTGGTGAAAACCCGAAACCCGAAAACCCGAATGAGAAATATTTATATACAATTATTTATATCTCAAAATCGACACTTGATTTCTCAAGCACTAGCTGTGAAGAGCTTGTCATCAGCACTTTGTGAGGAAATATCGGTATAGAGGCTGAACGAGTATGGGCCGGAAGTGAAGAGAAAAAAATTCGGAAAATTTAGGAAAATTTTTCCGGTCTGCGTCGGTCAGCATTGGAGATAATATATTTCGCGGGAATTGTTTGGGGCGAAAATGGAGTATGATTGCGAAGATTTCAGGCGTAAAAAATCATTCGGACTTCTGGTGCCCGACAGATGGTGAAATGATGAAACGCTTTTTCCTGCGAACTGGTGGTAGAATGAAGATCGTCTATGATTTTTCTCCTCTGTCAGCGCCGAGCTGAAAGCGAAGTCCTTGGGAGGGCACGATGATGACGGAGATGATGCAACTGCTGGAAAGGAACGGTTTATAGGTGCGAAAGGAATCCTTCGTACTGCACTCTTTAACGGAGTATTTGTTGGCCTCCATGGCTCCTACTTTGAATCGCCAAGTTTAGGCAATCTTTTTTGGCCCCTAATAGCGAGCGTTGCATCATGCTTTGTCACGCACTTCTTCAGCTTTAAAATTGATGAGCTTGCCGCGTCTTGAGGGAGAGTTATTTTTTGCCGTGGGAAATTGCCACTGAAATGATTGTTGGGTCATCCAAGTTGGATTAGACTGGACTTGGTTTCTATGGCTACTTTGAATTGGCAATTTGTTTTATCGGCGGGAGTGTTTGAAATAGGTTGGTCTATCTCTACTTGAATGAGAATAGGCGGATGATTATGTTTGATATTACCTGTTTCTTATTTCGAGCGTATCGGAGAGTGATGCTTGTCTCCTAATATACTCGCACGCAACTCTCCACATAGAAACATTTTGCATCCTCGCTGGTGACATTTGTTCGGTAATAAAGAGTAGTTTTGTCAGCGACGAAAAGTTGCTGATCAGATCCGACAAGATTATTCCCTTGCTCACATCTCTCACGTCGTAAAATTTCGGGAAAAGTCGTAAAATTTCGGGAAAAGTCGTAAAATTTCGGGAAAAGTCGTGAAATTTCTGGAGGGCTCCGAAAATTCTAATTACACATAATGATCATTTTTCAGGGAAATTGATAAGACCGGACTCGCTTCATCACTCCAAATCGGCTGCTCCCAAAGACAGCAGCGATGACTCCCGCTCGCCTCCATCCCCGCCAATATCAGCTCCGCATCTGACACCTGCGCTGAGACAAAATACGGCCCCTGTCGGAGCGTCCAGCACCACGGTGACAGGCGCGGCGCTGACGTCACTTTAATTTCACGGCTGAAGACGGCAATGACTTGTCGGAGCTCAGCCGTGTGAGTTCTGCCGGATGTAGTTGTACCTGTTACGATTCAGTGTAAATTACTCTTCACCAATTTACCTTTAAGAAACGCAATGTTTGGAATTTTCCTGATATAAAGTGGTTCGTGTTGCAGTCAGCCTGGAAGGATTATATTCGGGATCGTTCCCGTTTTGGAAAAGAACTTGTAAAAATTTCCGACCTTCCCGCACGAGAAATTTGGTTCTCGACTGCATTTGATGTTCATCATCACTCCCTTATTTATTTCGTCGCTTGACACTTACTCACTCTCGAAACCATAGTCGCCTGAAGCCTGCGGAGTTTCAGTGTCTGACCAGTTAGAAGGATAGGTCGCCAATTTGAAGCGTCGCAATCTCGGACTGGAGGAAAGACGCTCACGGAAAAGGGGAGCAAGAATTTTTCTTGGAAAATAAAGTTGTAATTTTTTCGAGATTGAATTCGTTTTCGTGTGACGGAAATGTGACTCACCTTCTTTCGTACAGTCTACGATAGATCCCGGGTTCGAATCCCGGGAGGGGCAACAGGGAGTGTGGCTTATGGATTTTTAGCAAAGCTCCTAATCTTCGCCGGTCCCTGGAATCTGGTGAAGGGAACGGGCGTCCCACTCGCACTGAGTTCATTCTATAAATCGTTTATCTCCCGAATTCATCTATCTGCCAATCAGTTGCTGTGATATCAGTTGAGCTGCTTCCACAACTTTTGATGAGTTCTGCCCCCACGTCAGATCCCTCGCGAAGCACCGCCGAGGTGAGCCACTTTTCGCCAACAACAATTTAGTTTGTTAGCATTTCTGAATCAAACCATTGAACTTCCTTACGGAATACCCATCGCTTATACACTTTTATACAAATTTCAGAGATTCTGTAAAGTTCCCTCTCTTCCGTTTGTGGTCGCGTGAGTACGCTGGCGGGAAAGATTCGTCGACGTCAAATTCAAAATCGGCGTCCTTTTATAGAATGCCTTATATATCTCCTCACCGAATTCTCATTTCATTCATGTGGCGATGCGGTGGGGAAGTTAAAGAGGCTGTTTCGTAATTCCAACCAGAACGAGGTGAGGTTGACGTATTATCAAACAGTCCCAACTTTATCCTTACTAGAAACACGCTGTATCTTCGCGCTAAGAAATTTTTCTGAAACTTGAGGTACGTAAAATCTACTGGTATTTCTGAACCCGGGAGGTTCCAGGAATTTCTTTAATTTCTCCATTTGGTCTAGGAGCATGATTTTCTCTCCTCTCCATTAGGGGCACATTTCCGTTCACATATTAGAGATGTGTCTTTGCCCCTAAGTGCTGCTGCTGTGATGCTCCTCCTCCTACAGATACTCAACACGATAGTTGTGGATCTGCTGGAACCAGCGGGCCATCACAAGCTGCAGGGGAACAACATGGTGCGAGACGGGCGGTATGAAGAGGCGAAACATGAATATGAAAAAGGCAAGTTAAATCGTTATTTAATGTGCCATTGTTGCTTGGGAAGAATGAAAGAAATCTTTGAGGAATTTATCATCAATTGAGGGCTCGATTCTCGTTATGCACTTCCATCGATAAATTTCTGAAAATTCTCATATAGTAATAACGAGTCGACGTGCGGCAAACTGCTAGAATACGTTCGAGGGTTTCGGGTTTCGGACGGCATGTTCCTCAGGCCTCTCGCAAGTCTGCGAATGTGCTCTGGCATTGAATCGAGTGATGGAAGCATCTGGACCTGTAATGGATTTGCCGTCTGGTGTTGAATCGCGAGATAGGAACAGAATGAAGGTGTGACTATGGTACCACGCTTTCTCACCAGGCTTATCGTCAAGCGCCGAACGCCACATACGTATCTTGTTGAAAATTTCTCCACTGTGTTGAACACGGTGCTGGAATTCTCGCGTCGTCACATTGTTTCTCGAACTCCAGTGTTTGGAGGACTCGATCTCTAGCATCACTAAGCAGCATACACCCTTGGAGATGCATGAAAGTCTACCGCAATTTTTTTAGACTTTCATCAGCAATTCTCCTGTCGTCAACATTGGTAGGCGGCCATACGGATATATCCCACGACCGACTCCTTCGCTCCAGCTCGGCTGATGCTCGCTGGATCGCCGTGTGAGACTTGTGTACGACTGTCCCGTTGTGTTATGTCCCCATAACTATGGTATTATCGATCAAATAAGATTCCATTAAATATAGTTGAATATAGATTACTATATCCCAATAACTTGGACTAGAGTTATTCACAGCTGGAATATCTGCACTTGAAGGCTTTAAAGCGATCTTACCAAAACTTTGTTTCCAACGTATGTAGCCGATGATCGGCTGCCGATCTGACGCATATATCCCAAGATGGATGGATCCGCCCTGGTCTGCTTCTGAACGTTATGTGCCTCAGTCGATACAGCAAGAGCTGGACGCGCTTCGTCTGGCGCTAGTCGGCAATCTGTCCTTGGTCCACCTCAGACTGGGCGATTGGAATGCAGCGATCGCTCATGCAGACATTGTTTTAGCGTAAGCCGCTCGCAACATTACACAATTACTAATTGCCCATACGAAGCAAGTTGAAACGTGCGAAACGAGGGAGTTGAGAGAAATGAAGACACAATGACACAATTTGCCATTGGGTCAACAGCGCACAATGCCAGAACACCCAATAGGCGCGTGAAACGACGGCGAGGTCGGTTCTCGTTTACGTGGCAGCTAGATTTGATTTCCGCGGTGAAATACCATCGGATTCAAAATTCCTGTCAAAATACCATTAATGAAATTACTTTCTTAATGGAAATGAGTTAGCTCTTGCACCACGTCGGCGATCGGGCAAGCTCTGGACCTGAGGGTTGTGATGGAGTTTCGCTCGTCTACTTTCCCCAGAGTGCTCCTGAGCCTTTTTCATCAGTTCACGGCCCACACACTGCAAAGCGTTGTACAGACGAGCGCTGGCAAGGTTCGAGTTAGGTAAGTTGAACTAAGGGAGCTCCCGTTACAGATTTGATGGCAGATGATACGGAATCTCACGAGCTGGGATATCGGGACCTGAAGCGAGTATTGCAGTTGGATCCCAGCAATAAAGAAGCAGCTCGAAGACTTGCCGAGTAGGTGACGGCAACAAAATTTAGGGTTCGTTGATTAACTAACTCGGCTATGAGTTGTGCAAGCATTCTCTTTATCCTGTAGTCTGTCGTCGAGTATGTTTTCATTGCTTTGTTACTCGGAATTCGGGGTGAGATCGGTACGTTAAGATTCATCATGACTCATTCATGTCTCATCGATGGCTACCTCGCCGTTCTTGGCGAAACTGCTCTAGTACCCACGAACCCGCATGAGTACGTAAGTTAAGTATTTATTTGCTGTCTTAGGTACCAAGGCGTCAAGCGTTCTACCACATGTAGCCACCAATGAGATTTTAACTCCGAACACTGCTGGTTCAGATGATGCTGCATCTTCATCGAGAAGTGGTTTAGACGCTGCGATGCAGGGAGTTCTGGTGGACGCTAGCGGTATTTTGGTTCGAGTCGTTACTTTCGCAGTTCGAATGCCTTATTTCTGTAGATAAACTGCCGGAAAGGTCGTCGTATATGCGATGTTGTAGCTCGTCTTCGGAATCTAACCTGTCGATATTTGTGAGCTCATCTTACCTAAGTCCTGTTAAATCATTTCAGGAGTGGGCGTCCTCGTGTTTCGGGGCACGCAACCATACTGCACACAAACGTCGAATTTAGCTCTGAGCATGCCTCCCATCTTCACTGCAAACATTCGTTTCGAGTTCATACCAAACCTTTTGCGTTTTTAGTCAGACTCACTGTCGCATCGGCGCGTGCAGGCGAGCGTGAAATATGGTGTCCTTTGGTGGGCATTTCTAAACATAAGTGTCAAGAACACCAATTTGACCCACTGCAGTCCCATCTAGAATCTAGTCCTCGATGATTGGTTCGCAACAGTTTCATCGTCATCATCATGGCCGTGTAATAATACTACCTCAGGCTCACCGGCGCCGGCTGGTGCGCTATGTATCTGATGACTATATTTGTACTCATAGTTATATACTCAATCACTGATGAAGGTGTTGAGTTATCTTGCTACAGCACGGTTGAAGTAGTATAGAATTGTCGCAGAGACTGCGATATAGATCACAATGGCGAGCGCAATAATGTTGGCTAAGTAGAGAATGGAGACAGGAGGATCGAATTTATAGTCCTTTAAGTTTATAATTTCATCGGTAATTACTGATATCAGTGTTGTTGTACTGTATTTATGGCAACGCTTGTCCGTCTAACTGATCTGAGTTAAAATGGGTAAAAAGACGGCACAGAATGCCTTGTGTGTTGTCTCTTAATGTGTCATTGTTGTGTGAGCTCTTACCGCATCTCTTAGCTTTGACGTTATAGTTACTACTTTACATACGTGTGAATTATAAAAACTACTTTCCTCTACAACCACTCACTGTCTTCTTGCTCGCCCGCCGTTTGGCATCTTGCGCTCTTGTGGAATCTTGAACATTTCTCAACCAGACTGGAATCTTGAAAATCCTAACGCTCACGGAGCATGTCGTAATGGAGTCTCCATTGTGTAGGTTCGTTGAGTATCAGAATCAGCTCTAGACAGTACTACTTAATACGTACTTCTGACCCTTCTTGTGGTTCGAGGCTCGTCTTTCAGTTTACTATCATAATTTATTATTATCATGACTCAGCCACAAGAGTCCACATCGGCCGCCACAACACGTGCCACATCTGTCGAGGACCAAACAGGAAACAATAACCACACCACAGGAAAACGCTTAAAAAATAAGATCGTATCCTTGATCAACGGCACCGATTATCTCGTCGAATTTCCTCTGTGGCTCTACGTGGTCGGTAACTGCTTCCAATTCCCCTCCCTAATTTTTCCCGTCTCTTCAGGCGCTGATGATGTCCATAGCGATCATCGGCGCGGCAGGCGTAAACGCTCTTTTTGCATACATCACGTACCCACCGGAAACCGCCGCAGTGACTGGTGAGGATTCGCAGAGATCGGTCGACGCGATGATGCTTTCTTCAGACGTCTGGGTTTGGCCCAATTCCATTTGCTTTGACCTTGTTATTACGGCTGGGTTGTCGTTCCGAATAACATGGTTGCTCTCGCCTACCATGGCGATGAGAGACATAATTGTGCGGTAGTAACTCGGGATTGGAGGAGATAAGACTGCGGGTCCGGACTTACAAATTTTGTTTCAACTGTTCCATTATTCTGTTCAACATATTTCTTTCAATTTCGTTTCACAAATTGTCATCCTCGTTTCATTCCCGCTTGATTCTACATCAGCAGGAAGTACTATAACCACTGCTGTTTTGACCCAAATCTTTGAGGTTGAAAATCTTACACTGTAATTTATGTGCTTAATAATGCATTGAAACTTGTTAGGAGTATAAGGAAGAATCGGTATGAGCTCGAATGGGGCTCAACAGGCTTAGTGCCTCTCATCCTCATTTTAACGGTTCCTGTTTCAATGCCATCTTCATCGATCGATTACTGTGTAGATGTATTGCCAATTCCTTTATCTTTGGAAGCAATGAAAAGGACTAGAGTTTTTAGAAAGAGAATTTGAGACTTCGTTTGGGAGTTAGGTTTCATTCTTTACAAAGCGTTTTAGTGACTTGTTAGGCTCTGGATGACTATCTTAAGTTTGATATTGTAATTTAGATCACCGCTTGCGATCGACCCCACAACATTTCCGAGGGTGACGAGGAAGTTACCATGTGCCAAATGGTTGGCACATAACCCAGTGTTCTGTACAGATCCTCAGAATCCTATTTCGAAAGGTAGTTACTGGAAAGAGGAAATGAAGTTGGGTTCCTTCCAGACTTCCAGCGACAATCACAACATCTCAGTCGAGCTCCTGAATATCAAATCTCAGAAATTTCCGTTTTAACGCGACGGGATGCAGATGGAAAATACACTGTTATGGTGACATTCAAAAATTTGCCGGGAACTCTTTTACTGGTCAACAGATGCAGTCGACCTGATGTAAATATTTCGACATTAATCGTGAAAATCTCAAAGTCACCCGAGCATATTCTTGTAGGCAGTTCTCTGCGATGTGAGTCCGGAATTGCGGGTGCAGTCGGAAGTAGACCAGAAACAGCTTCGTATGCCTAACTACGAGGCTCGTACCACTATCCGTCGATGAGGAGCTACTTCGTAACTGTTTTCGGAGGGTTTACGACGACACAGATTTCCGTCTAGAGTTACTTATCCTTTTGTGCAAAATCTCATGCGGTCTCGTGCGGCGGTTTGATCTACATCGTATTGGTTCCGTATGTTTCAGTCGAAGCCGGTTGGCGACAGTTACGGATGGCGGTCCTCGGTGGAGTTCTGCTTGCCATAGTAATACCAGAATTTTCGCGCCTCATCGAAATCGCTGTCGCACAGTTTCTGGCGATTCCTATTTCCCTTTTGATGATGATCCCCCCAACCCCATGGACCACAGGAAGACTAGTGAGTCTCTGTAATTTCGTGGCGCGTGAAATAATTGTTTTCAGATTATTCTAAAAGGAGTCTTCGGGGGAGTCGGCGAAGCAATAAGTGTTGTTATCGCCTTTGCTGTATTGATTATCCAATTTTCGCCGCGCGTGAGGCGTGATTCAGTCCAGCCGATCGTCTCGACCGTTTGACCAGCAGTTCTGGTTTTAAGTAACATTGAAATAATATTACTTTTATAACGTTTGATTTTAACTTCCTACCAATACGGCAAGTTCGCGCAGTAGCGTCGAAACCGCCGACTCGTTGCCAATGCCATCGCCAGCTGGCGCTCGGAGCGCCAGGGAGTCGGTTGGGTCATGCTCATTGCTATCTCCCTGAGGCCCCTTCCGAGGAGGCTCTCGCTGACTGCGAAGGGCTGATGGCGACACTTTTGTAGCAAACGACTACTAAACGTCACAGTACTGGCATTATTGATTACTTTAACTGCTGGCCAAGTACCCGTCATATTTCAGTACTCAACCAGTTGTGTGTTGTCAATTATTCAGAACGATTCATAAGCTTATTTAATATGAACATCTTTGTATTTATCATCGTAACGGTTGTCCGAGGAGTTCACATCAAAGTTGACGTAAGTGCCCAGCGAAGGCCGAGCAGCAGCTTTCTCGCAGCGCCACGAACCGGGACTCATATATGCTCAAGAAAATTTGCTATTCGAGGATCGAAATGCTTTTTCGATTCGGGAATATAATACAATCTACAATAGGAGCTCTACCTTTGATCGCATAGCCAGACTATGAGAACGTCGAAAGCATTCTGGGGATGCTTGATGTTCTCAGATGGCTCTGCTACTAATTGGCCGTGGCGCCATAAGTCATCGAGGATAGTGTGACGTTGGAACTAGCCAGACTCGATGGGAGTATTGTGCTTGAAAGTGCGGAATATTATACGGGTCGCACTGCTGGGTGATCCGGGTTCCCGGTTTTTGGAAACCCGAAAACCTTTCGCTTTCTTGGGTTCTTCATTCTATGGAGTCCATTACCTTAAGGAATTTATCTTGCACTGGCAGGTGCATGAGCGATTTTCGCCGGTGGTCGGAAAGTCGGCCTCTTTCCTGCGAGAGGGACTAAGAACCTACAAAGACCAGTGGAAGGCGGTGATGGATTCTGCACAAGATGACGAAGAACCAGCCGTGAAGGATGGGGAAAATGGTGACGAAGTTGAGTGAACATGATTTTGTTGTAGACGTTCTGTTAAAGCAGAAGTCTATCCTGTGCTTGTTGAGTTGACCAGTGCGGTCGTGATAGAAGTGATGAACCTAGTGCTTACGAGCAAGTAGCATGATCAAAGTCTCGACTCGACCCTAGAAAGTGCCTTCGCGAGCTGGTCCTCAATAAACAAGCAACATGGGTGAACCATCTGGTTCCAGCGGATCTAGGCGAGTCAGACAGACACCGCTGAACATATCAATATAACACTGGCACAAGATAGAGAATGATATATAAAGGTATACATTAAACCAGCATCTACAGTCGACACCCGATCGCTGGTAATAGAAAGTCTCGTTAGATGCCAGGGTCAATAGGCGGGTAGGTGATTCGAGAGTGGGCGCGCGCGCCCACTGGGTACTTGAGGCACCTACTTAGCTGGTGTCTTCCCAAGTCAAGTGTTGAATTCGCGTGTCATGTTTGATAATTTTCAAGTGGGTTGGGTGACGGGACGCTCATTTGTTGGTTTATAGTCCAATGGCAGTTTATATACTTAAAGTTACGGAGCGCATCCCGTGACCGTGGCTCGGTGGGACATCTGCTGAGCCACTGGTCCTCACCCCTACACCCAACCGACTGATTCGATAGTGATTCATAAGGTTGCGGAAGGATTCCCATCAGGAACCTCGCTCGCCCAGGGGCGTATTCGCGCAAAATACACAATGCACAACTAAGCAGGCACAGACTCTCCGAGCTGCACTACGCTTATTTACTCTACACACAACAAGTTGTGCTCCGCACTAAAACTTGAGCTATGATGGCAACACTATTGTATATGGTCCAGCAACAATTATTTTGTCGTTTCAAATACAAATGCACAATCTAGCTAGCACAGAATTGTGTGACGGATGTACCCTAATTCGTCCAGTGCCAACTGGTCCGTCAGGTGAACTCGTACACCATAGACTCTTCCACTATCCAAAAACCGCCGGGCGACTATGTCCAACTGAGACGGTGCCGGCCATTCCACTGCAGTTTATCGCGAGGAGAAAGAGCCGCGCGCGAAATTAGTGCTAATTTTGCGAGATTGGAGAACTCGAGTAATCTGCATATCCTGGCCAACACGTATCGGATAGGGCCTTTAGAAGTCACTGTCCAACATGAAGAGATTAAATGATTGGATGAAACAGACAGACAGGATGCACATTGACCAGAGAGGGCACAGAACCGCCGTTCCGGGAAGTCCGATGGGGGACAACCGCCGACACTAAAACCCAATACTGTGCGCCCAGCGCAGGACCGAACTTAACACCAAAATACTGGGGAAATCATGCCAGTAGCTACATCGTGCAACTCTCATCGAGTTTTCGTACCAAAAAGAGCCAGTGTCGCATGAGCAGTGTCAATCATAGAATTGGAAGTTTGCCAGGCGAATGATAGTAGCTTATCGACCCTGCGATAGATTCGCATTGATGCGGCTCTTTCAGCGCCACGTTACTCGATCTAAGTGGCGCAGTGGTTATGCAGCGCGACATTTGCCAAGTGGCGAGTTTCATGTTCTGATGTGCTACATTATGGAATGCACTCGACATAGCGAGCAAGTAAGATGCACACTTGAGGAGCATCGACTTGGGATGAGAAACGGAACAACTTCTGCGACTCCTAAACTACAGGACACTTCCCTCAGTTGACAATTCTGGTGGAGCGTGCACAGAAATGCTAAAAAGCTAAGCTTAAAGTTTCCATTATAACGGTCCCCCATTTTAACTGATTTGGTCGCCAAGGGCTCACTATCAGGTATTCATCTCAGTCTTATCTTTTAACAATAATGATATCTATCCTGCTGATCCTTACCACTTTAATATGCTATAGTCTGGCTTTCAAAGCTGGCAACATGCGCATGCATATCACAACCGAGACGATTTGTAACAAGGATGTCGTTGACATTCACGGTAACCCTGCTCCCTGTGGGAAGTCGATGGCAATGGAGACCTACGGCCTCACCCTACCCGGTATGGAGGATGGCTCTATCACCACCAGGGAGGATATGATTGTTGCCAAAGACGGTCAAGTTACTGTCAAGGCAATGCCGAGTCGTCCTTACCAGTTTATTATGACTGTTGAAGGTTCTGAGACCAAACGACTTGTACAGTTCTTCAAGAACCAGGCTGTCACTATATCCGAGAGCCAGCAAGAGCCCGAGTCTGTTCGCCTCCTCGGCGCTGCCAAAGCGCCCGGTAGCTTGGCAGAGGATGGGTGGACCCACGAGGGAACTACCACTCTAGATGGCGCCACTGTCCACAAGTACACTAAAAGAGGACCACAAGGAGTTGATCCTAAAACTAAGGCCAACTACACTGCCCTCTACCAGACTGGTATGTATCCTGATCATTGGACCTTCTATACCGACTCTAATGATGATAAGCCCGTGAAACTGATCGGTATGAACAGTTTCAACGTCAAAACTCTCCAGGAGACTGACTACGCCAACCACGAAGAGCTTGACGAGAACATGGACGTCGCCCAGGCCGAGAAGGAGATGCATTCCACTTATCAGATCACAAGCAGTCGTCGTTTGGGTGAAGGTGATGCCGACGCTCCCCCGGTGAACACGGACTTTCTTACAGCTACTTTCATCGCCGAGGACGAGAGGAATTACTTCGAGGATGCCCAAGACCTCGATTGGATGAAGGCTGGAAGGTTGCGCGCTGGTGCCAGTAAAGCCGCAGCTGGTGTGATGTATTTCGATATTACCAAGGGCTCTGCAGCTGATACCTTCTTCCATCACGAGTTCAACAGACGTATGGTCGAGGTTGTCAGGTTCGAGTTTCCCAAAAAATGTATCGACAATCAAGGCAAGCAGGCTCAGAAGTACTGTTTATTCATATCTACTGATGTTACTACAGAGAAGCTGACCATCACAGCCGGCATGACCTTCGTTGCCGTCAACAACGACAAAGCAAGTGCCCATTTGACCTTTTCCGCGGAGATCCAGAAGTCTAAGGGTGCCCCAATTCTCAACTTAAGCGTCGAGGCTGGTGGTTGCGCAACCGTTTGGCAATATGGCGGTACGGTCAGTCTCAGCATTGTTGTATGCATCTCTGGAAAGGCCTCTGGAAAGGATCTCTTGCAACCCGATAGATCATTTGCCGCGGAGATCGAGATCAAGGCCACCTTCAATGTCCACGTGCCCTACGCGGGTAATATCATTGACTGGGCAGTCACATCCCAAGTCCGTTGCACCGCGGCAGCTAATAATGACATCACTGCGTATGGTTCCATCGGGACAAGTGTTAGTGCCAAGGTCGCCGGTGCTGATGTATCTCTTGATATCAAAGGTAACACTATGGATCACCTCTCCAACAAGTGGCAGTTCTTCTCGGGTGTCAACCTGAACGCCTGGGTGAACGTTTGGGTCTATAAGCATAACTGGCATTGGAGATGGGAAATATGGCATGCCAGCCCAGTGACTTTTTAGATCCCGGCAGCATGTCTTCTACAAGCAGTCTTTTCAAGAAGCATTCGGCCAATCCTACACCCAAAATTGAGTTGCCGTTTCCTATGTTCATGTAAATAAATCTCAACAGTTTTGTTTGAAGCAGGCTGTTGTATTTTAGCAATCATCGCTGAAGTTGGGCTTATGCCACAACTTGTGAGTTTTTCTTGTCATTTTATGCCTTGTAGTACAAGGCTTGTACATATTTTAGTTTCACAATCTTGTAAATATTTTATCATCACCAATTACTTGTACATAATTTAGTCTTCCTAGACGTCTTAGAGACGCTCACTTTTCAGAACGACTGGTTAGCAATCGTTGACCTGTCTTTTTGATCTTAACAGCTCAGTTGGACCAACTTTCACGACATCCTTGATTCGTGTCTTATTAGCTACCGGAGCGATGTCGGCAAACTGATGGCTGTTGCTCATAAAGCTGCTTTGCGTTGAGTCAATGTTGATTGAATGGAAAACACCGAAACCCAACGATCTCAGTGCCTGGTCTGAGCTACTAACGTTGAGAAACATAGTACGAACTCCCGCACCCATGGCATTAGAGTGGCTCTGATAGAGCACCGTAGCTCCGTCCGAATTGCGGACTCTTCGATGAGAAACTCACCTCAGGGAGACATGGTGAGTTGTAATTATTTATAATCTAATTATTAACTGTTAATAGCGTTGGGTCTAGTGGAAAGAGAAACCTTTCTTTCTTAAGAAACCATAACTTTGATAACGTCGCCCTCCTCGGGTTTCCTCTCATAGCAGGATGCAGAGAGAATGTTGCAGTTTGATGAATGTATAGCAAGTCTGCCACAGCTATACTAGTCCCAAGAATTATCCACAATCAATTGAACTCCAGTGTATGCTTCACCACCATACGCATGCACGGAGATGCACCTGGTAGACGCAGTTACCAGGCAACCCGGTTACCATAACCGCGATGTGATTCCCGCGAAAACCGCGAACGTCGATTTACCACTTCGCGATAAACTATCCAATGACAACCATTGTCGAATACCACGTTTCCACGGTTATCACATGGCAAATATCAGCCCACAGTAATCATGAGAAGCGGTAGAGCGGCCGTTATCTCACCCCTTCAGAAGCGGTGCGTTCACCAGTCCACTGTGCGAGACCGTCGTGGTGACCACGGTGACGGCCGCGTTAGAAAAAAAATTCACCTTGACAACTCAAGCGAGCCCTATACCTTCTGGCTTCAAGCGTTACGCTTTGTCCTATCGTGCTCTTACGGACTGACACAACCTCATGGTTCGAGCAAGCACATGCATCCACTTCTAATATATCCACAGACCGACTCGCGCAAGGGAACCCCTTGGGGTGTCCGTGCCTACACCTTTTCAATATCTTGTTCGTCCTTGGGAACATCAATTCCGCGGCGGCGAGACAAGTTGAAGGTCCGAATCCGAAGCCAGAAGATCCTGCTCGTGCTTGAAAAAATCAAATTCGTCTTAACTTCCAATTTCGTCGGAACCCAGGAGGCGCCTTCAATTTCGCTCACTCAGGGATATCAATTTCGTTTTTTTCGGGCAATCAATGGGCAATCAATCGGAGATTAAAAACGAAAATTAAGTGATGTTTCCAAGGACGAACTAGCTATTGAGAAGGGGTAGTATCACAGAGCAGAATTTCAATCACAGGCAGCCAAATGATTCTATGCTGCGGGTTGAGGCAGCTCCTACAATTTACGTCGCGCACTTCCTCATAGCAGGTCTGTACACGAAAAATCAAGTTGTCAGTGACAACTTTTCACATGTTGGATCGTGATTTGCGCACTCGCAGTTCGTCTCTGCTGGGATCTCCGACCGGTCGAATAAAGCGGTATCCTACTATAACGACCACCATTGCACACAGCGGAGCGTTGCCGCCGGCACCCGTAACGGGTGACCCGTTGGAGTGCGACGGGTGCTAGAATTTCCCAGAATTCTCCAGTCTCTGTTTCCGCAGTTCCTCAGAGATTTCCAAAACCCATCATTATCCATATGCTATGAGAATCAGTTTATCATGAATTATTCGAGTAATTGTCAAATTTTTTAATAGAAAACTTCACTTTAGACTCTAAAGTCTGAGTATTAAATACTTAGACTTTACAGTCTAAAGTTTAGAGATCCATGGGAAAAAGATCCCTCCTGGTGTTCTGGGACGGGCCCCTCGAACTCCCTCCAATCTCTCACACTCATCAGTTTTATGACTCTTATTTCACTGAAGTTCCACGACGGCGACTTGGCCGACTGTGGCGGAGCAGAGACTTGAGATTTTTCCAGGAGAAATTACCCTGTCTGCCATACGAAGCCTATGATATATTCGCGTTATGGTAGTGAAGCTGTTTAACTTCCTCGCGAACTGACGATGGTGATGCAATGCGCATCGAGCCTGCATTTTGGAATCCGGTTTCGTAGCATTCGACTCCGACCTTCATTCGTCCACAGTGTTGTATCTAACCATTTCCTAGTCGCCCGCGTTGGTCATAGTCTGCTTTCCAAGCCAGACAATACGCGCATTCATATCATATGAATCATACAGTTGACCACCCACACCGTGAAGTTAGAGGCAAGTGGCGGTTCTCCAGTGATCTAAGGCAGGCGAGAGGGCGCTCTCTAAGGGAGCCACATTTAATCCTGCTATATATATTGGTTTGAGTGAAAAAGCAGGAACTCCTGGCCGGCTAGTAAGTTACTAGTCAGTAGTAGTAACATGCAATGCATGATAGACTTTCAGGAAGACACACAGTCTTTGCAAAAAAATCGCCATAGAGACTTATACATGGCGTAGCACCGAGCTCAACACCGAAAAACTGGAGAAACCATGTCCCATACGCTGGCTCATTCGAGCTTCTGTTACGAAAAATAATAATGGTGTTTGAGCTGTATGAGCAGTAGCTGGATGGAGAGAGTCGATCCAGGAGATAGTAGTCGAGCCAGGAAATCCAGACAGCAGTTTACCCATCCACTGATAAATCCAGTGATTGCATTTGAGAGGCTCTATCATCGCGGTTATTTGATCGCGGTGGAGCCAAATTCAGGACACCTGAAGTTCATGGCGAGTTTCATGTGCTAGATAATAAACTGCGCTGAACACAGCGAGGCACACTTGAGGGGTTTGGTTGAGAAAAGGACAAGCTTGGAGCCAAGCTACTCAATCTTGGTCCAGAATTTCGGATTATTCTCACTCGTTCAACAAGTGTCGTTAACAATTTTTGTGGAGCGCACGCAGACGCTAAGAAGCTACGCTCAAAATCTCCATTTTAATGGTCGCCCTCTTTAGCAATGTT
>JAAPAO010000635.1:5434-19689 GCA_013115145.1 Perkinsus chesapeaki
AAGTCTATTAATACCTAACAGCCACGGCTCAAGTCTATTAATACCTAACAGCCACGGCTCAAGTCTATTAATACCTAACAGCCACGGCTCAAGTCTATTAATACTCCCTGAAATACATCCTTGCCCTAAAGTTGCCCAGCTAGATATCTTCTCCAGAAAGATAGTGAATAATAGGTCATTTTTATGCCCACTTTTATCGGTGCGCAGTTCGGACATGCAGCGTTGATTCCCTTAGGAACCATTCGGTATCGTCTGTTGTGCAATATGGAGGTCTACGTCGACCATATGGACAATAAGGTCGTGGAGAATACACTGTAAGGGGGCGGGCATCTAGTTTCGTGGCGCAGTGACGGAGCTTTCTTCTTCTACAGTTACCCAGAGATTTCTAGTGGTTTTAATGACTCACATAGTGCTATACGAGAACAAACGCTGAAGTCTATTGTAGGTGGATGATTTCGTGGCGCGTGAGAAATGGTGTGCGTTAGGTTTTACTGGCGCCTAAATTAAAAACGTCAACGGTCACTAATAAAGTGCTCAAGAATTTGACCAAGCTCCAAGGGGATCCGGAGCCATCAATTCGTAAGATTCCTAATAGGTTACTTGGCAACCCATTTGATCGATTTGTTTCCAGGCACCAACACAGCAATTTGCATCGGGAAAATATCTGATTATTTCGATCCTGCCCAGAAACCTCAGGTGGACTATGGCGACGTTTTTGCAGTTTTTCTATCAGAAATTATTCATAGATACTCCTGAATGCCTTCGTGACCGGTATGAAGGACAGCTTCCCTCCGTGCCGTATTGCGTGTATTCAAGCGCTTCAGGCCACGGCTAGCATTTATAACCCTGCTGAGCTCGGCGGAAAGGTAAACTGTCTTACTCTGGGGTTGAATTTACTGGGATATTTGAACTCGGAGTGTCGCTGTCTAACTTGGGACACTTAATTCGATCCAGTGAAACGGAAGCAACTTCTGTGTTGGCCCCCCGTCACTCGTTTCTCAGGCGCTACCGCTGTTATCTCTGCGATTGGTAGATCCAAGCCCCGAAGTTGAGGATGCTGCCTTTGAAGCATTACAGCCGATAGTCAAGTAACGTGCCTTTATTGGTGGTAGCATTTTTATTCAGGACTGTCCGAGATGGTATGATGGAGGCTAGGAGGATTGCTAAAATGAAGCAAGAAGAGCAAGAGGATCATGGTGAGGCATCCGCGGTGTCGCACGGAGTTCCGGGTTCCACGGCCAACAGCAATGGTGTACAAAGCGTGTTTGGGAGGTCGGTCGAATGTGACGTCGAGATGGTGATTATTTCTGGACAGATTCGGCATGGGAATGTCTAAGAGTGGGCCGACTTCTGGTCGTATCGGTGATGACAGCCATGGAGTTTATTCTAAGATAGATGCCATGCCCGAAGGGTCGAGGCCAGCTTATACTAGGGATGATAATATCGAGGTGAGGGCGGAGGGATGGCTAAGACCTCAACGGAATTGACACTAGGAATGCTCGGTCGTGTGGTTTTTATAGTCTTTACTGAAGACTTGAATTTTTTAATTGATAAAAAAGGTCGTTGAAGACTCTTCAGCGACCTCTCTTGGCAATAAAAAATGCGTAACTGGACACTCAAGTCCTCACGCTGTAGATTCCTGGTGCAGCGGAGAGCATGTTATTGTAGTTTGCTTAAAGGTAAATATATTACCGTCGAACTAGGCAGAAGCGTTTGTATCTTCGGACTCCGCGAGCTTCCCTAAGTAAGAGTGTTTAACACATACAAGCCAGGATTTCGCAGCTCACAATTCTATGCTCATGTGCTGCCAGCAATGCATATCATTTCAATTCTATAACCAAGCCTCAGGTCATATCAACACGGCGAAAGCCTGCTCCAACAGAAAGCACAACGGCGGTGCCGGCAGCGGCACCCAAAATTGATCTTGATTTCGATGACAACCTTGACAACGTCGGTGATGATTTTTGGGGAGACTTCGACGACGTACCCCTCCCCGAGGAGAACCATACGAGTAGCCACTATGTGCCGGAGAGTACAGACCTGCTTGGTGAATTAAATGGCGCGCAAGAAACGAAGCCGGTCGTGAAGAAGCCCGTTGAAGCTGGCACGGCGAGTGGAGTAAAGCCGACGAAGCAAAAGGAAACGAATCGGAAAATCAGCGAAGGCTGGGGAGATGACTTCGATTGGGACAACTTCTGATAATTGTAAACTGTCAATTATACATACCATTTCTTATCTTTATCAACGGAGATGCGTTATATTAATCCCGAATTCCATACCGCTCTTTTCTTTACTCTTTTATGTTCTCAACGTTTGCTACCTGTTCTAGTCGTTACTTCATACCGCTCTTTTCTTCATCTAGCGTTGTTTCTACCATGACTCCATTCATTTTTTATAATGAATAATCGCCCCTCAGCATCCTTTTCCTCAGCATCATATACCACCAATTTTCTTCCCTATATTATACCGGGGCCAGGCGGTCTCCTACGGACGTTCAGTCGTAGAGGAGGAGGAGCCACCAGTGACAGCAGCGACAGTGGGGCGGCAAGCGACCAGGATGATGACGAGTTCAGTGTGCCTGCTGGCTCCAGCTCTGGGTGAGTTCACAACTGTTGTTGGGGTATCTGCTGATAGTCTTCCTTACTTGGACGCGGTATTGAGGAAAATACGTTTTTTAGGAGACTAATAAAAAATCAATCGGGATTTTCGTGAAGATTTTGTCATTATTTGTTTCCTCGCCAGAATGTGTGGGCGATTTCATATGTGTATTCTAATACGTGTTGCTATTCTAATGCTGTTCTATCAGGCGATATCACTCCTCTTCTGAGTTGTTATTCCGATCTATGTCGGGTGTATTGAGCGCGGGTCAGGCTACCCCACGTGGAGGGGCATACAGTAAGAGGGAAGGTTGCATACTAGTTATCGCACTCTCGCAACTGGTATTTAGTACGGTGCCGGATTTAATACTTCCCACGAGAAAAATGTCAAAATCTCAATTTGTTGACTTCACAAATGGCGAATGTAAAAAATAGTAAATTTCAGATTTCGGACGAAAACTTAATTTCCTAATACGCAGTAGTCGTCGAGACTATCATTAATCTGAAAATGAACTCATTTTTCTGAGACCCCTTAGAGTGTCTATTAAGGCGATCATTTGTTCAATTTTATTTCCTGTAATGATAGTATCGTCTTTTTCTTTTAATTGATATCATCCGAGCCTTGATGCAAGTATCCTTGATTTCCACGTCGACTCATCGGCAAATTTAATATACATATTTCGAAGGAAGGTTATAAAAACCCCCTCGATGGTCTGAATAGTGCTGTCAATCTTACCTATCCGCGTAAAAATTCGGTCGATAGCGCGGAAAAAAGTATCAAATAGTCGATGGCGGAATGTTATTATCTATTCTGCTGTTGTTCAGTGTTTCCTTTTCGTCGACGATCGAAGGTTGTTGAGTCTTCGGGAGGCGACAAGAGGCATCATGTAAGCAGCCATAGCAGCTGTCCATGTTAAGGCTGTTATTACTACCTCAGACAGGATCGTCCTCTACCAACCTCGGTGAGCCTCTCCTACCCACCGTATCGGAAGGCCGAGCGCTTGAGAGCTTCGACAACGATGTAGTTCTGCCGAGGCGGAGGGCACATACAGGAGATGAGGCTGATCTGTAAGCATTCCGCTCTCCTGTGGACACGGTAAAGTTCACGGTGCCAGAGTGTTGACAATGGCAAAAGGTCGGGCCAGCGCAAGTTGTTCGAGAATTATACTTCACTCTTCCGAGAGCGCAAAGTATTATTCATACTCATTGAATTCACTGTTCGTTCTGTGCGTGTGAGTATACGCACATTCACAGTGCGATACTCTGGTCTTTAAGCAAGGAATTCTGTGATAGGAAGTCCTACAGAAATTCCGATGCCCATATTTCAGGACGTATCTTTACGGCAGCTCGGATGCCTTATTTCCTCCCCCACGGAGTAAGGAAGATGCAGTGCGCAGTATGAGGACCACTTTAATGTCTACACTTGTACATTCTTATCGCTGTTTTGTCTGGGTATACCGCTCCTTCCTCTAACACTCTTCAATTCAACCATTAGGTTGTCGTCAGCCTTGTAGTTGTATTAACTGTATCATATGCAGCGCTATTCATATGGGCGTTTGCAGAGGTCCTTACTGTTCATCGAGTAAGTCTATTATGGTTCATACCGACTTATCCATTATTTTATCCGCTTCAGTCTGATTGCGATCAACCTCTGCTGCCTTGGGTGGAAGTATATGTGCTGATAACATTTATTACTGATCCCCTACAGAATGGCCTGGAGTGGATCTATTGTAGACTTGTTCGAGGGGGAAGACCTCTGGCAGAATCAGGTAAGTCCTTGGAAGCTGAGATGAAACCGTTATGCATGATGAATTGCAGTGTGAGCAATAAAAGATGTTTTAAATAGTCGCGAGTGACCTTGAACTCTCATGAGTCAGCAAGTGCTTTATTCGTTGAACTGGAAAGCTCAATGGGGACCAAAACATCACCAATAATATGAACTAGCAAAAGGGTCGATGGTCTGTGGCTGCTCATGTGACTCTTAATCACAGCCACGCCGCCATTTGGGCAAAATTGCGTAGATACTAATGATGACCTGGGTGACCGCAGGGCTCGTTGGGCATTGATGTTTCCCTTCTCAGATGCTCTACCTCCTTTACTTGTATTATTCCGCAGTATCATCTCATTATTCTACCCTATATGGTTCGGGTAGAACTCTCGTGCGCATACGTGCAAAAAGATTCTTTTCAGATACGGTCTCCATCTTATATCGCAAACTCATACCTGCTATAAGACAGCCCCAAGCCTGTATGTTTTAGTGCAGTGCTTTGTATGGGTTGGTCTTCTAGTATGGACCCTTGCTGTGGTCGTCTTGTTCACAGTAAGGCTTTGAACATGTCAACTGTTATATTTCACATCTTCTCAGGTCCCACTGACGCTCTGTTTGGTTAAGACGGGCTGGATAGAAGGACCAAATGCCGCTAAGAAAGGTAAATGAAGGTGTTCATGTGGCTTAGATTGAGCACCAAGATTCGTCTTAGAGGTTTTGTGGCTGGTGACTGCTCATATGTGACATTGCATTTTTGCGAGTAGGGTGTCAGCCGCCTAGCCCTGGTTACAAATTGCAGCCACGCGTCTTCTTGATTTTTTACACGTGATCGTCGATGGCATGGGTTTGGAAAGAAATCTCAGACGTCATCGCGGTATCTCGTCTGAGCAAACTTGTGGGATATTGTTGTTCCAGGTATTATCAATCGGATCAGATTGGTGCCGGCGGGGCCAAACGAGGGCACTTGTGCGATATGCGCCAAGAGTATGAGCTACTATGGAGATGAGGAAGGGGTTACCAGAACAGACCTCAGAACGTTCTTCAGTGACCATAATGAGGACTCCTCTGTACCGCCTACTGGTGGATTTGTTAGCGGCGATGTAAGCTACGGTGTTTGACTCTGGGGGGGGGGGGAATCATGCAGTTTGTAGGGGTAGAAGGTTAACGCGATCTCATGTATTTGCGACTCGATTCATCATCCGCTACATCGCACCCAATTTTCAAATACTGTATACGCTCAAGCTTGTGTACATATCGGTGAATCCTTTGTAGTGTCGCCGCCACCGTTCAGCATTTGGTATTATTATTACAGTAAAACGGTGTGCTTTGTGCTTGGCTTATAATAAATAAGTTTATAATTGCAACTAATACCAATTTATGATGATACCAGGCATGGTGAAAGGTTCATTAGACTTTAGTACCTTCCTCTTAGGCCTTCCTATCCCCATCAGATGGTCAGGCAGTGGACTCTCGATACCCTATGTTACGTGAACTCATCTGTGGTCATCGCTTCCATAGAGCATGCCTCAGTAGATGGCTTAATGCATCTCACACTTGCCCAGTGTGCCACCTTAACCTCGACAGAGCCTACGATCTCAACTATGATGTATGAGCCCTAGTTAGGGTTACCTCACTGCGATTAGAGAAAGGAGCGGTACCATTAATACCATATGTGGTCTCGAGACCGTTTATCTATAAAGTTTGCATCGTTACTGGTACTATTGCAGTTTCGTAATACCTCAGTGTGTTGATTTGAGTACATGTCAATTCTCTGTAGTCACTTCCTTTACATGCTTCCTCGACTTCATCCAGCAGCAGCAGCAGCAGCTGCCGTGTCACATGCTGTAAGTTCTCCAGTAGGGATTCACAGATTATCTCATTTCCTAGTGTGCATAATTCCTGTGATGGTATGTATAATACATCTCATATCGGTATTCCGCATTCGAGCTTCACCATTCCCTTCTGAGTAACCGACGCAAAGCAAGCGAGTTGTGGAGGCGCAAAAATAGTCTTTTCTCCATTACCATTAAGCAACAATTTTATATTACCTCTTAGTAGGAATTCTAATCATATCTCCTCAGGTTGCCGACTTGGGGAGACTAACCGTTCGGGCGATGGCCACACAGGCCGCCATTGTGGTCATCCCAAAGGACAGAGATTTTCCCCAGGAAAATGAGTCCGGTAAACTGTGGCACATGAAAGATGTAAAAACGAATCGCTTCGCTCCGCTTGTTAGATATATTAGAAGCTGGTTACGAGGCAGCCAGATTTCCTAAACCAGTGCTTCCGGAATTAAGGCGGATACACGAGCTAGAGCCTGACCGGATTCCTGCGGTACCAAAAAGCCTGCTTCGCACCGCTAAGAATTGTTTTTTATTAGGTATACAGAAAGTTGGCAGAGATGGCGAAAGCGGACCCCTCATCTGTTGAGATGCACTTTGCCGATTGGGAGGCTATAATGCGGTAAATCATGAGTTGCTTCGCTCCGCCTGCTTCCTACAGCTTTTCGAAGGTACACCATTAAAAACCAGCATTGCCTCCTACCTGAAGAGGTGACGGAAATTGTCGCGTGCCTCGCCAAAAGTAAAGTCCGCAACAAGGAGCTCGTGCAGGCTCTTAATCACAGGGTAACCGAAGCATAGCTATTTGCACTCAAGAGGGTTCTGATAGATACGGCGGACAGTACAGGGCCTTACTTCGGTAGAGCCGATGACAGAGATGGTGTACGCTTATCAGGAGATGGGATGGCGTGCAGCTACGACCATCAGGGCGTTTGCTAAGGTAGGCATGAAGTATGGCTTTGTGGAAATTCGGTCAAAAACCTGGTATGGTTGTGAGTGTTCAGTAATACTTGAGAACGTTATAGAATTCTCATAAACGAGGTTTGCAGTATGACGCCAGCAAATAAGTAATGCTATATTTACAGTAGTAGGAGTGCTATTTAGTACTGTATCATGGCGGTCCTAGAGCAGGATAAGCAGTACGTTACTTACTGTAAGAAGTGCGAGCGTCAGATTCCACCTGCTGTCCTTTGCCCGTGGGTGAGATTATCCTTTGTATGGGATTGATAGTTCGATAAACAATGGACGTAAGCGAGCTGAGGGCAACATGGTCTTTAACACCGGTCATAGTGCAGGAGAGTTGCACTGTGAGTTGTCGCTTGTCATCTCCACAATGTGATGATTATTTAATATTGAAGTATTAGGGAGCGCTCAGTGGCTCCTATTTTCCTACACAAAACAGGTTCAGAAATAGCATCGAAATCATGCACTGTTCCCATGTTCACTTCCCTTCAGTATCTCTACGGCACAAAAGCCGGTGTCCCGATTCGTCAGAGTTTCGGCCCACATGACCTCACTGGTTTCACTTGCGCATTTTCAAGGTTGCATATCCAACCCAAAGGCTGCAAGGTATGGCATCTTCCTTCGGGTTTTTGTTACATCTCCTTTGCCAGGCGTTCGAGAGCATGTGGAAGGATTTTGCTACAAGTCAGTTACCGAGGCTTGCTAGGCAAATGAACCCTCGACAGCTCGCTGCCACGTTAAACGCATTTGTTCAGGTAGGGGATTTGAGCTGTTGAAAATAGCGTAAAACGCGTAGTGTCTAGTGTCTAGCAGACAGTGTTTACTTTAATAGTGCATAATCAACATAATATTATATTGCGCATTGTATAGTTATTATAATACGTAGTATCATTCCGCGTGTTGGCCTAGTCTGTAGTCTCGTTCCTCACTAACTCCGTATAAGTGGTAACTCTGGATCCGGGGGTACTCAGGGTAGTAGAGATTATCTAGTTGAAAAATCGATCAATGTGTCCATGGTATTAAAAACTGGCGAGGTTGAGTTGGAGTTTTCCAACGCCTGCCTATGACAAGTGCTGTTCGAACTAGCAGCAGCAGCCTGACAGATATTTCACCGCTCCGCCATGTGCCATTGAGATGTATCTTAGGTTGATTATCGAGCTGATAATGCATTTGAGATAGTTGCCAGAAAGGCTGCGGCCAAACTCGGTATATATAATAGTGAAGGATCCTCCAGTGATAATGGTGAGATTCACGCGCCCGAAAATTACCATGTTATCCACCTGTCAGATTGGCGACCGAAAGATGTCGCGCTGCTCATCAATTCATACCATAAATTTCGCATTCGTCCTCTCCCCCTGCTGGCTGCAGTCTCCGATTACACAGTTGCTAACGCGAAGCACTTCTGTTCGCATTCGACGGCACTGGTGGGAAGTTCTTTGACATTCCAAAGGCTCAGCGACTTGGCAGGTTGTTAGCGCCCTTTGTCAACTGGACTACAATGACAGTCGCGTCTTCGCTGCTTTAACACCATTCATTTGCCGAGAAGTCCGCTACTATGATGCACAGGTGATTAAAATGCATCATGTGGGAATCGAACCTGCGCATTGTTCTCAGGAGGTAGCGATGGTTACGCATGCATACGCCAAGATGGGATATCGGGAAGAAGTAAGCCGCTTAATGGTGCTTCGCTCCGCCTTATTTTCATGAAGGTGCTTTTCGAACGCCTAGGGTCTATGTTTCTTCGGCTTATAGGAGAGGCAGACGGCAAGGCGCTCAGCATGGTTTGCTACGGGTATCTCTGCTTCTCTGACCTACTTTGTATCTTACTTGGTTCAACCTTAGATTCGCCCGTGCTGACGTTCGACATCCAGCTTTAGTGAAGGCTCTAAATGATGAAATCATATTCAGAGGAACTGGTAAGCTTTACACTTGCGATCTACTACCACGGAGCTCCCCTGCTTGTTCGCACCATTTGCCCTTCAACAAGACCTTCAAGTTCCGTGCGTTTATATAACTGAAATTCTCCCATTTTTCCACCCCTGCCAATGGCGATGTGCGTTCCACCAGCCTTTGCTTTGAAGTGTTCCCCTCCATCCGAGTCTCTCGAGCATACAAGCTTTCCCTGGGGGCTGCCATGGTATACTGCCTTCCTCAGTCGGAGTTCGTTATCCACATCTTGCTCTCAAGTTGGAGTCCCTGAGGCTTATCGCCTGGGGTATGTCCAAGATGGCCATCGAGCACGATCAACGAATGTACCGCGGGCTTCAACTAGCGAACTTTAAGCGTTCCCGACCATCACGGTTCACATAGTATACTGTTTGAAAAACGTCTGCAACGGTGGTGGACATATATATTCTTAATCCCCGTAATTCTCTTTATCGGATAGTGAATTAGTTTTGTGTAAGAACTTTCCTGACTTCAGCGCCACCAATTATACCAGTTAGTAGTCGTACGCTCATCGATTCGAACCTTGGACAGGCAGCAGAGGCACGTATCTAACTGCAGTGTCTTGGATCACCGGCCATAATATCCTATTAGGCTTTATTCCTATTAGAGCTGTCAACGTACTGTACCGTTCTTCGTGCAACACGACTGCTGCTGTCTTTCATTTTTCAGCAGCAGATGGTGTTCCAGCATTTGTTAGGTATTTTGTGCTTTATAATATGATTAAAGCAAGAGTGTATGAAGCTGTGTCGAATGAGCGACTAAGGGAGAGAATAGAGTTATCCAAGGCTCGCAGGCATGCACGGAAACAGCGCTTGAAGGAGCCTAAAGAAGGCGACCGCCTGCCTGCCGACGCGATGCTGGCCAAAACTGATGTCAGTCTATCTTGCCATCCCAACAGCTGACAAAGCATATCTTTCAGGTGTCACCAAATGATCTTTCTGCAATTTTGGCAGCGTACGCCCGTTCCAAAATGAACATGCACGGTAGGTTGCATCGAACCACTCGCGTGCAAATTGGAGCCTTATCAGGAATCAGTCAATATTTCTCGAATCGGCTGTATCACATGGTTGAGCGGACCTCTACATATAACCTTGGTTCGATCATGGTGGCGTTGGCAAAGTTTGAGCATAAGGACAAAAGGCTTGTGGATAAGATACTTAAGGAGGTATCCAAGGTTGAAGCTTGCCTCTATTACTTTGGTGTGTAAGGTTCGTGCAAGGATTGCTCAGTGTAGCTGCAGCACTTTATCAGTGATGGCAATGTCATTGGGTATGATGAAGGTGTACAACAGGTACGGTTACTTCCAATAGCCTTCGGCTCTGCTATTGATCACGCAGGGCTTTCATGAGGGCGGCTACCAAGCAGGCCACGTTGCAGCTGGCCAACTTCAATGAGACAGATTTGACAAACTGGTTTCTGTGCATCGGTGATTTTATGCAACTTTCCTACCTTTAACCGTTCTACATAGGTTCGCTTAATTACCGGGATGAGATTTTTGCTCGTCGCCTGGCCCAGACTGCCGCCCATAGGCTCCACGCCAACCTTTCAGTAGGCGGCGTCACGATGTGTATTGTGAACTACCAAAAACTAAGGTAAGTGTCATCTGAGCTTCGCTCCGCCTTCTTTGTAACATTTTCAGGATTCATGATCCAACTTGGTTCGATGCAGCATACAGGATGATTTTCGAAAAACAACACCAAATTTCTGACCCAAAACTGGCACCTGTTCTTCTCTACGGCATCGCCATCACTGATGTTGGGAAAAGCAATCCTTGGCAAGAGGCTGCCGTCCACGCACTACTCGGGGTTGCTAATCAATTGAGGTACCTGTCATCAGCGTGGACGCGTTATTGAGCATCTCGGCCGCAGGAAGGATATGAGTTTCGCGTCTGTGGTTCAACTGCAGATCTTCGATCTGTGGGCGAGGCTGCTGGCACCGAAATCAATCATGGAGAAAATGGAACGAGATGTGATGAGCTGATTATTAACTCGGCAAGTTGTTGTATGATACTCCTCAGCATCAAGATCTGTTGGCTCGAGCACGATCCTATAATACGGCAACAGATGACGTTATGGGACAGACGTCACAACTACATCGGCAAGTATCGAAATTCTTCACAATGGTTGGTCTGAGGCATCGAAATGAAGTTATCATTGGACCCTACTCGATCGATGTGATATCGCTCATGCGTCGTTACTTGTTCGAAAACGACTGATGTTTTCAGATATTGGTTGGAGAATCTTTTGCTTTTGAAGTTGATGGTCCACATCACTTTTATCGTGATACCAGCATGAGGACAGCGTCGAGCCTTTTGAAGCACAAAATATTGGAAGCACTTGGATTCACTGTCATTCGTGTGCCCTATCAGGAATGGTCACAATGCGGTAAGAACAGCGGCGGTGGCTTATCAACAGATCCGTGCATATCCGAACTGCGGAATTATATTGATTATATAATATTCAGGCACACGAGAAAAACGGCTACGTTACGTCGGTTCCTTCTGGAAGCAGTTAATCGACGCCAAAGTGGTCACAGAAGAGATGCCTAAGGATGTTGCACTAGGAGACATTTTGGAAGTCGCGGTAAGATTGGCAAGGTCGTGGCGGAAAATACTGTCACCACTGCTGTTAGATAGCAGATAGTCAAAGCGTTGAATCAGCCCATGATGTGATACAACGGCTTGCGAGACAGTTGAAGGACGACAACAGTACCAACAATAAACCATTCATTGACGACGCCATCGGTCAACAACCTATTCAAGGTCGTCATTCTAACGAGTGCTATCAGAGATAACTGAGCTGTTTTGTTCAGGAAATGATATTCCGTTACCTTCTCAATCCATCGATGATGAACCGCTTTTCTACAAGGTGTCGGAGGATGCTGACCTAGACGAGCGGATGAGAATTAGAGATGAAGCGGAGAAGGCAAGGATGAAAATAATTAAACAATTTGATGGTGCCGAAAGTCTAATGGAGTTGCAGCGTAAGTTGGCCGATGACAGCGCACACAAGGGCTATTGGCAGGATCGAAAGGCATTCGAGGGAGCCGAGAAGTCAACTATGCATCGGACAATATCACAGAAGAGGTGGAGCATGACCTCTTTGACCGACGAAAGAGAGTAGGTGTCGGCGGCAGTCGTATAGATTAGGTATTTTATCACTTTCAGAGCTGCCCCAGAAAGATGCGAGACCACGATGGATTCCAATACAACATAGATGAAGATGAAACTGATGATGACGATGATACCGTTAATACTGTTTAAATTCAATTTTGCTGCGTGCATGCACGTTTCCGTTTCAAACGTTTCAGCACATGACTGGATAACTTAGTTTTCATTCTTCAATTACTCCATACAATTCATCTTCAATCGAGCGTGGTCCTCAAATGTCCTTTCCTTGCACCTGAAACCTCTGAATTTGTATATTGGGGGCTTATCATGCGCTAGCTTCGTTGCTAAGACTGTACGTATCAGCTAGATAAGCAGCTAACAGAATTCCCAATATTTCACTTTCGCGACTTGATACCTATGAAACCGATCTATATGCCAAGTTGGCACAGAGATATCAGCATGTTGAAGCCAGCTGAACTTGCTACGTAGTGAGCGTGGTATTACTACTGCCAAGTGTGATCGAGGAGCTAGCACAAAGTACGATCGAGAACACGAGGATTGTGTCACGAGCTCGATACCAAGCAACAAAGCGACATGTTGACAATCTTTGGCGTGTTTTAGTTTAAGGTTGACATTTTAGTACTTGCAAACGCAATCGCGAGATTTACTAGACAAAAGTGTCGACCTAGTATCCGACAGACGAGAGCCCATGATAGGTTGGCCTTTTCTGCTGATTGGTAGTGAGTTACTACCAGTGACTAGTTGGGTTAAGAGCGACCATGAAACGGTAGCGACCTACACAAAATACCAAAATACTTCATGTATATCCAGTTTATGCAGGGTGTGACTACCTTGAGATAGATGGTCAGAAGTTCCGACTCAGAACGGGCTTCAGTTCGGGAAGTAGCATGTGTCACCGGGTAGATTTGTTTCCGGGTCTATGCAGTTGGCGCCCTCGAGACAGCCCTAACAAATGGATGATTCGCCGTTCATTCATGCATTCCCACATACCGTGTCATCCTGGCAAGTCATCATACACAGGCCGCCTATACATCTGATCGTCTTCCCTTCGGGAGGAGCAGGGCAGTCAAGTACCGTAGAACACACCTCGGCACATACAACCCTTGGGATCTCATCATCTTCACCCTGAAAATAGAGTCATTGTGTGCCTCACAGAAGCTGGGCGCCCCACAACCGCTAACCCACTTTTATATACGCAACAGCGACACCGAGGTCGCAGTCGCAAGGGTTCACTAGGTTGGTGGCGGGGTCATAAACGCATTTGCCCCCATATGGAGCCGCATAAGGGGCACCTAAGCTTGAGGTGTATACTTATCATCACGGTGTATTATTCAACCTGCTGGTAAGGAGTTGTCCTGAAGATGGCGCATGTTCGGCCTAACAATAATACATTTGCTCTTTGATAATAAATATGAGAATGGAGCTCGTCGAGAGACGAAAAGATGCAAACAAGAGGTCTAACCGTATCTTACGAGCTTTCTTCGGCGTTTCGGAAGAGCTCACCCTCCATAATAGCCCTCCCTCATAAGAGAAGCACAGCAAGGGCATAATACTGATGGTTGCTTTCATGGTGATGAAGACAATGTTGAGAAGATTCTACTCGGTGGAGAGCTGATAGGATGGCACTTCTTACGGCTGCCAGCCAAACTCAGCTAAATGAAGGTTGTCCTGCGGGGACTCCTCGTGTGACCCGAGTGCTTGTAGAGTCGACGCAGAGAGATGAACCGATATACCCCTAAACAATAAATCAAGCACTTCCCTCGTCGCCTGGGTACCTGGCCAGCGCTCAGTGGTTAAGTTGTAAATGAATGGTCTACCCGTTACTATATATGTATTACCATATTAATAAGTTATTAATAATAACCATAGCTAGGACCGCTGTAACAGCGGTTGAACGGTTTGAATTTCACGCCCCATCCTTCATTAGGGTGGTGGTAGGTCAGTTAAAGTTCTAGTTGCACAGAATTGCCAGTAACGGTAGACCAGTCGAACCAGCCGCCTTCAGTAAC
>JAAPAO010000636.1:0-19620 GCA_013115145.1 Perkinsus chesapeaki
GATAATGTTAACCAAGGCTCAACCATACCATCAGTAACATAGAATCCGTCAACGCGCTACACGAACGCGCGCAGAGCTTTCCGGCCTAGCAGGATTACCATCGGGCATGAAAATGATTGTCAATAACCAATATAGTAGATGCATACAACGGTATAGATTCTCATACCAGAGAAAACAAGGGTGGCACAAATGTCCTGAGTACCCCAGGAAATGTACACGATCGAATTGAACTCGGAAGCCATCCGGGATGGCCATCGGTGCTCACTAGAAATTGAACTGGTCAACCGTTCTTACTAAAAATTATTTTTAAAGAATACGTAGCTTACCCAGTTATGCCGTAGCTGCTACGGTGTGGTAGGGACCACAGATAACCGCAATCCGATCCGTAGCTACCTTCTAAGCTCGGATTATCAAACCCATCCTCTATTGGAAGTTCACAATCTTGAGTTGAATTAGCGCGCGCCCTCTTGCGCTATGCGCGTCATCGTTCTTCATTGAACTGCTTTCTGGAGGCCTACAATGTCGCATTTTCTGAGTCCTCATCGCCGTTGTGGTAGGTGAGGCGCTGTTTACTTGCTTCTTTTCCGTTTGGCTAACCCAACTACCACGTCACAATGCTAGTCCTCCTCGAAACAGCAGCCGGTTACGGTCTCTTTAAACTTCAAAAGGATAAGATCACCGACAGCCCCGCTGCCGTCGCCGAAGCTCTCAGCAGCCCCGAGGGAGCTCAGAAGGTAACTCGCCGGATACTGTCCCGGGCGATCAACCGACTCGCCACGGCATCTCGAACGGGAACGTGACCGCTTGGCAGGCTCTACGTCTCGATGCCTGGTCCGCATTCAAGGATAACAAACACGCCTTGAGCGCTTGCTCCGCCCTTATAGAGGGTTCTATGGACAAGAGGTACCTCCCTTATCCTATCATGTCGCAAATGTTTTTGTGACAGTTTGAAGAAGTTCTTGAAGAAGAATATCGTCGAGGCCGGTGTTGAGGACGAACTCGCCGTCGCCGATCTCAAGCTCGGAAGCGTAATGTCGCTCTTTACCGGACGTCGTTATGATGGTCCTCCTGGATAGGCAATCAGCAAGAAGTTCGGAATCCAATGCGTATCAAACGCGACCACTAACCAGCTTATGCGAGGCATTCGAGAGCAGCTATCCACTTTGGTGGAAGGCCTCGATGACAAGGAGCAACGCACAATGGCTCTCGGTCTTTCCCATACCCTCAACAGGTATCGTCTACCTTTGGGCTGCTGCTCCAACTGATCGTTCCTGGGTGCCAGGTTCAAGCTGAAGTTCTCTCCCGAGAAGGTAGATACCATGATCATCCAGGCTGTATCTTTGCTTGATGATCTGGATAAGGAGCTCAACAACTTCGCCATGAGACTTAGGGAATGGTGCGTTCTGAAGAGGGGGGACCGAGGGGCTCCATGGGAGTCGTATCAGGTACGGCTGGCACTTCCCCGAGCTTTCCAAGATCGTCACTGATAACTACTCTTACGCCAAGGTTGTGAAACTGTTAGGGTAGGACGGGAGGGTTACCCTTCAATTGGGCGATGTATGAGGAAGAAGCGGTATGGCGTGGGTTTATAGGTTCCGAACAAACGCTAAGAATTTATCCGATGAGGCTTGGGCCGATATCATCCCTGATGAGCAGATCGTCGCCGACATCAAGACCGCCGCCGAGATCTCGATGGGAGTTGAGATCACCGAAGAGGATTTGGTACTTTGCCCCGGGTTCGAATCCCAGCCCCTCCATTTTGTATCATCAGGCTCACATCCAAGAGCTTGCCGATCGCGTTCTCGAGTTGACCGAGTACCGCGGAGCTCTGTCCGATTACCTTCACCACCGTATGGAGGCAATCGCTCCCAATCTCACCTATATGGTTGGAGAGCTCGTCGGTGCCCGACTCATCGCCCACGCTGGTTCATTGATGACCTTGGCAAAGCATCCCTCATCCACTGTGCAGATCCTTGGCGCGGAGAAGGTAGGTTGGGACTGCGAAGTCGTTGTACTTGTAGGCTCTTCTAGGCCCTCTTCCGTGCCCTCAAGACTAAGCAGGACACTCCTAAGTACGGTCTCATTTACCACGCTTCCCTGGTCGGCCAGGCTCAGCCCAAGTTCAAGGGTAAGGGGATCGGTTATAAGGCAGGCGGCGGCGGGTCATGATGATCTGTGTAGGTAAAATTTCGAGAGTGCTTGCCGCCAAGCTTTCCCTTTGCGCAAGAGTTGATGCTCTTGGTGATCAAACTGAAGTCACTGTTGGCGAAGGTTACAAGGAATACGTCGAGAGGAGGTGACATAGCACCGCATTATCTCCTGCCCGCATTATTGTCATTCTTTAGACTGCGACAGCTTGAAGGTGGCAGTGTCGCCCAGGCCACCAAGGACTACTCCAAGCCGGCTACTCAGAAGTCTGTAGATTGCTCTTTTCCATGGGCATCTTCCGGTTCAGGTACACCAAGCCGGCTGGTGGTGCCCCCACGTATAACACCGAGGCCGACGCTGTAGTGTCGGATGAATCTTCCCACAAGAAGAAGCGTAAGCATGAGGAAGTTGATGACGATGAGGTAGTAGGGGGGCGTTGGTTGGTGTTGGAGTGGTTACTTAGGTTGAGGTTGATGTTGAGGTGGTGAAGACTAAAAAGAAGAAGTCTAAGAAGCATCACAAGAAGGCTGCAGCTGAGGAGGAAGAGGATGAGGAGTAGAGCTGCTGCTCCTCTTCGAGTCCTGTGCTACTAGACCCTCGCTGGGTTAACGTCTCATTACCATCTAACGTATAACTCTTCCTCCCTTTATCTCTACCATTCGGATTCATCACCACCAATGAATGTAACCATAGAGCTACCAGTATCCTACCAGACTAGTTGGTGCTGTTGTTGTATTGGACTAAGCAGAGTCTCTGGAAGGAAGCGCGCCACCGCCAAAGTCAAGTCGTTTTTTGAGTTCATCAGTTGTCAATTTGTAGAGGCAACATCCTGGCCCGGAAAATGCCGTAATGGCAACTATAGCGTTTTCGTCAGCGACCAAGTCCGCCTCGGCTCGGGAGCCTCTGCGGAGGTCTATGATGCATGCATCGATGTCGTCCTTGGGGGTAGGGGAGCGCTGATAGTAGGGAGCAGCAGGCGCTCAATTACAGGCGGAGGATTCATTTGTGATGGCGGCAAGGTCCCCTCGGAATGGCGGGACATGGCCGGGCTTGGGCAGTTACCAAAGCTTCTCGACAGTGAGAGCGGCGCCGGCTGCTGCTGGTCAGGGGGCCCGTGTTGGCGGTAGCTTCATAGCTTTACTGGAGGAGCTAATGGAACGAGATAAGGGCATGAAGGATAGAACGGAAAGGAAAGAGAGGTACTATGGGGACACGGGGCGATTTTATGCCTGTGGAGGGGACTTGCTAGTGGCAGACTTGGAGGCGTTACTCCAGTGGAGGGCTCCGGTGCATGCAGTGCCTTCTCCTTGCCGCCCGATTCAGCTAGATCAACAGTATCATCAGCTCGAGGGGTAAGTACTCTCCGGCCGCAGCAACCCAACCGAGGGACGTTTCAGGGAGTTCCTCTGTCGGCCCTGCCAAAGCGCAACTCGCCTCGGATGCAGTACACCAACAGATCAGCTCCCTCGACGGCTGGGAGTGCCCGACGGACGACCCTATACAGTCGCCCGCTCGACCTCAGAGCCTCGAGTCTTGGCCCTCCAGCAATTGATACAGAGAGAGCTCGACATCGAGGAATATGGCAGCGTTAGGTTGTTGAAGTGTACTATATCCATCCCAGGCAGCTTCATGTCGCGTCCGGGCTGTTGGGGAGGGGGTCGGAAGAGCTCTCAGAGTTCTCTGTTACTTAATGAAGGATCACCATGGCCAGCATATCGATGAAGAAGAGTCCCTCGTGGCGTGGGCTCGTGGGGCTCTTCGGCTCGGCAGAGGGTCATCCTCTCCGGTATCGATAGCAACCCTGAGCGACCTGGCCTCGACCAGAGTTGCCCTCAGGCTGCTGGCTGACATGTAGCAATCGGCAGCGTTTGAAGGGAAGTCCATTGTGCTGTAGGGACTCCAACTACTTCAATGTTTCTATGTCCGATGATGAACTCAAGACGAGCTTGTCACGGTTTTTCGAGGAGGTTGGCTGATCTGGAGCGCCGAATGTCCAGCTCATCCGTAGGACTTCGGCAGCCCGCTGCCTTCTAAGACTCTCGATCGAGCCCTACGCGACCCTAAGAAGCTCTACAGTCTGGTATTGGTGGTAGGGGCTAAATGCCCGCGCCATGAGGAGTAATGAAGGCCTCACTTTCCATACGGAACAAGGCCTACTCTAAGGTGGCAGGAGTTGTCTGGCTGCTTAGGTATATTACACATATGATGAGCTTGCCGGAGTCGGTCCAGGGATACATACGTCACCGAATAACATGGGCATCGCAGCTTTGCAGTGAGCTCTCATACCGCTCTCTCGTATAATCGTAGTAGCCTCAGATGGTGCCGCCTCGAGCAGTGGATCGGAGGACTCTGATGAGGCTCGTTTCCATCACCATCACAGGCGGCACTCGAGGCGGTAGTACAGCTGGTGTTCGTCGGAAAGTACGATGTAGCTTAGGAGCCCTGGAGAGAGCGCTAGAAGTCATACTAGTGGGAGAGACAATACAGAGGGGAAGAAAGCGCATGCCTGGTACTAGGGGGTGACTAGAGCACACTAATAGTTGGGTCAGGCCACGGCCGGGGGAAGTTAAAATTGCCATGGCGGCCACCAATGCAGCAGCAGCGAACGCCTCTCTTTCCCAGCATTTGATAGACTCGCTCCAAGATGAAGTTGAGAGGCTTCAGGTGAGGTGGGGAGACAGTTCCGAGAGGGGAAGATGGTGAGCAGGCCGACAAGATCCGGTTGGAGGGGGCGTTGGCGGACGCCCGGAGTGAGCTACAAAAGGGCCATCAAGCGCTATTGGACACCAGCCATCAGAACGTGGAGAAAGTGGGCTGGTGGCTGCGGCTTGAGTTGGAGCAGCTGCTGTGCAGGACATGGAACGAGAAGAAGAATTTGAAAGGGAAATGGCCAAAGTAGTGGGGGAGAAGGCAGCATTGGAGAGAAGAATAATGGAGGAGAAATCGAGGCACGAGAATGAGACCTCTGGACTGCGAAGCCAGCTGGAGGCGAAGGCAGAGACTGCGGCTATGGTACTAGGGGATCTGAGGGAGGTATGGTATGGCCTGGACAGGTGCCTGGCTTGGAAAGGACGATTAGGGCACTCCGAGAGCAGACGGCTGAGATGGATACATTAAAAGAGCGCAATCGAAGTCTAATGAAAAGGGTTGCCGATTTCGAGCAGCTCGTCGCCAGTGAGGAGGAAGCCGCGGCTTGGTGAAGTTTGGTGGTGAATAGGTGCCTCCAATGGAGATAGCAGTAAGGTAGCAGTTGAAGCCCTTAAGCAGGAGAACAGGAATCTCAAGTCTGAGCTGGCAGAGATGAGGGCGTTAAGGCAGTCTGTGCAGGAGGATAGTGAACACACTGCAAGGGAGCTTGGTATGGAACACTCCAGGGAGGGCCAAAGCGTTACGATGGAAGGGATATCAATCCTTGGACCTATCAGATAGATCCATTGGAGCGTAAAATCCTGTAATATTCCAATTCTTCACAGTCTGTTCGCTCTACGTCGGCGGCGGCGGCAGTAGTCTATATATGGGTGCAGTCGGTACGGTGCGAGTGAGACCGTGTTCGGTAAGGTATGGAAGCTGCCGTCCATCAGTCTTGAAATGTTATCTATTCAAACGAGGAGGGCATCGATCCAAGCTCGAGGATCGCCCTTACTGCGAAAATACAACTTGTTGAATAGAAATTTCGGTACGAAACGTGTAGAGCGAAAGGAAAATGCCTGATGTTCCTCTATGACACTCTGATGTGTCCAAACCACTTAAAGTGCTTATGGGCTGCTTTACGTCATATTCTGTCAGCTGCAGTCAGAGAGGAGTTGGCGCGGACGAAGGAGGACCTGTTAGCTGTTAAGGCAGAGAAAAGGATTCATTCTGATGGCCATTCAGGAGAGGTCCCAAAAGAGGTACCGGTGGTCGGGCTGGGTGAGGGTGGCGACCGTGCAGTTCAGCTGCTGGCACGGTTGGAACGGGAAAACGAAACACTTCGGGAATTTGCCGAAGCGAAGGAACCCGGATCGTCGATGTTGGTGACGAGGATCAGCAATTTGCAGGAGGAAAACGAGCGGTTAAGTGGGGCACTTGGAAAAGCGCTGGATGAGGTGAGGGTTGCTGGCCCACCATGGAGGATGGCGGTGGGCAGGTCAGACAGCTGGAGGAGGCGGTTCGGAAGGCAGAGGCCTCGGAGACTGGAGGGGCCAGCTCGGAGCGAGTTGAGAAGCTCACTGATGAGCTGTTGGCCGCAAAGGACACCAACTACACTCTGAAGGCCGAGCTCAACAACCTGCAGACTCAACTGGCAGTGAAGGAAAAGGAGCTTGAGGTGGAGTGATGTGGTATATAGGGAGATCGGATACGTTGTGAACAGTTGGCGCTGGCGAATGGGGGGAGCGCAGCGTCGTCATCGGAGAGAGTTACGGAGCTTGAGACGCAGAATGAGGCGTTGGTAGAGCTGATGCAGACTTTGAAGGAGCAGGTCGGAGGGTGGCGGCGGCGGTGATTTGAGGACTGGACGATTCTGATAGATAATCATTCGAGAGGAGGAGACGCAAATTTACAGACAGCAAAGGCACGAGGAATCAGAAAGTCAAAGGAAGGAGGAGAGGCTTCTGGTGACGGCACTTTATGAACTTGGTTTGAGGTGCTGCTGGAATCGGTTTGCCGATCTTCATCTCTTCATCATCATCAGGTACCATTATTTGCGACTGACTCCTTGCCAGCGATGTGGCGAACTTGCTGATTCCTGTGTGACGAGTAGTAGAAGTGGTAGTAGCTCTGGTCAGTATTCTATGTCAAATTAAAGACGTATCATTATGAATACATTGCTTTGAATTAACGCAAGTCAATAATGGAGATAAGGAACACTAATGTATGATATACAAATGATGACGACGACCTACAGTCTATCACACTTGGGAAATGGTCGACAGTCTCCTTTCGGTCCAAACATATAGCTCGCACAGTGCTTACCCGCAATTCGCCCGAACACGACACAATCGAGCAGGGCGCTTCCGCCAAGTCGGTTGCTGCCGTGGATGCCACCAGCGACCTCACCAGCGGCGTAAAGGCCGTTCACAACACGCTGGCGGCTGCTGTCATTCAGCCGCTTAACTTCAGCATTCTCGGAGATAGCCAACCCGCCCATACAGTAATGAACCGACGGGGTTACCACTAAAACATGGAGTTTGTCGGCTGCAGCAATCGGAGCATTAGGGAAGTACATCTTGCCGAACTGGTCCCAACTGCCACCACTGGCGAAGGCAGGATAGGGTCCTCCAGCGGGAGAGGATGCACTCTTCGATGCTGCCGTGGAATAGACTTTGAAAGTCTTCTCCAGTTTGCCGGCAGGGATGTGCATTTCTTCCGCCAAGTCAGCAGCCGAGCCAAACTCCTGCATGAGTTGCAGATTCTGATAATGTCGGCAGTGCATTTCGACGTCTCTGGCGGCCTTGGAGTTGAGGACCAATCTGAACGGTCCTTGATGCCTCCACATCTCGCTCACAATATAGTCCCTCCTGCCCAGCTCGTTACAGAACCTTTCACCCGACTGGTCGATAAGAATGCCACCAGCGCCGCGTAAGGCCTCGGCGGCGAGGAACTTAACTCGAGCATCGGGGTTTCGTGGATCGATGATGCCGGTCGGATGGACTTGAACCCACTCCATATCAACTGTACTGGCGCCGACGTTCTCCGCAATTTTAATGCCATCACCAGTCACCTGGACGGCGTTGGTGGTCGGCAAGTGTAGCAGATCGGGCCTGTGCTTGGCAATGAGAGATGAACCGGAGAAGTCAGCGCCGAAGCCTCCAGTGGCCAGAATCACCGGGCCGTATTCAGCATACTCCTTGCCGTTGCTATCTACGTATTTAACACCAATCACTCTCTCATGATCGGGCGACCGCAACAGCTCAGTTACTTGCGCATTGGTGATGAGCCGCGCTTGAGAGTTCGCTTGCTTAGTCAACTTTTCAAACCTGTCCAGCAGAGGGTACGTGATTGCCACACCCGGGAAGAACTGTTTCGCCCGATGAGTCCGCGGCTGGGAGTGGCCCCCCATTCGAGATACTATCGGCAAATCGACACCAAAACTCATTTTGAGCCATCCGAGGGCATCTGCGGACTCTTCGCAGAGCTCGTGGACCAGCTCGGAGCGCTTCGCCCCGCCGCGCACGGTATCGTCCTCGAAGCACTGGACCGAGTCCTTGATGCCTTCACTCGCCTGGGCGGCTGTCGGGACGGCATTCATACCACTCTTCGCTTTCATCGAGTTTCCTCCGCAAATGGGAGCCTTCTCTATTATCAAGCATCGGCCTCCCTCCTGCATGATAGTGTGTGCAGCGGTCAGGCCGGCCAAGCCGCCCCCAACCACGATGGCCTGGTGAGCTGGGTAGACGTGGGGCGCTGAGGCCATGGGATCAACTTCCATCCCGGAAAAGGAAAACTGACTCTACGATGCGCCAGAAATAACACAGAACTGATTGGATTTAATAGGGAAAATAACTGCTGACATTCGCGGGGAGTTGATCGGCCATGCCAGGGACCATGGTGAAATATGTAACCATGAGCATGTTGCACAACGATTGGCTGGAATAGATTTTACAGCCGCTAAAGGACACAATGAAGTCTCCCTCTTCGTGAGCTGAGGAGGAGGACAAGTGGCTGGCGCAGTCCGGGGGATTGCTCACCAATGTGAGTCTTGAGCATACTAGCGACCACTGGAGGGTAGACGTTGAGCTGCTTCTGAGGTAGGAAGTGGACAGCTGGTATGTGACCGAGGTTATCACTGAAAAGTATACGAAGGGGAGTTGATGGGAGGGCCGCCGGGCACCAGGTATTATACAAGCACTGTAATGGTAAACAGGAAATATGTTACGAAAGAGGCGCCTACACAGAGTCGATCCTGGTTTACCTTATGCACCTTTAGCGGTTGATAGAGACCACAGTACTGGTTAAAGCGTGCATCACAACAAATGGCTTTGGGTGTAACCACATCTACACCAATGCCCCTCTAGGCTATATGAGGACTACGATGCGAGCAAAGTGTGGTAGAAATATTAAGCGGTAGGAGAAAAAAGGAAAATAAATTCATGGTAATACGGAAGGGTGCCACGGTGGTAAGTATCTTTGCGCAGCCGGAAGATTTTCTAAAGTCCGGCCAAGATACTACTCCTTATCATTGTAGTCTCCTTCCAATGTGCTGTTAGCATCAGCAAAGGCGGCAAGCTGGACCGGGAGTGACAGCCACCACATGACTCCGGTCTGGTCCCACCAAGGATGAAAGGTCATCGGGGAGCGATTGAAGGTCATAGAACGAGTCTAAAGGGAGAAGCGTTATACAGTGCAGAGCGTATCGATAACCTTATGCATGAACCAGTAGCCCCACGGGGTGGATTTAATGAAGAAGATGCCGGTGTTGAGCATAAGGCCGTCCTCGCTGGTGATGAGCTGAAGGCCTTCCTCCTTGCCGAGTAGAGCAGGGATGTCAGAGTCGGCAAGGAGAAGCTGAGACACTCGCCTCGACACCTGCGGATGGTCGCCAGTCTAAAAGGCTGGACGAAGAGATGCTGACCGAGAGCGGCCGCACCTCCAACCGTTCCTCCTCTACGATCTTCTCAACTAAGTTGTCAAATTTACGCATTAGTTTGCTGCGTGTTGTAGTAGTATTTGATGGGCGCCATGCAGCAAGCTTTCTAACTCTCGCCTTGGTGCGTTCGCTTGGCTTCAGCTGTCCAGCATTGCCGCCCTATCAAAAGTCTCGTCATCTTGAATACAGTGTAACATTACAGAATGCTCAGCCGCGGCCAATGCCAAGACATCTTCGAGGCGAACTTCAGGGGTCATGAAGTAGCTATCACAATCCATCCACATAACCCAGTCATAATGTCCACTACCAAGAGCCTGACTACACCATCTAGCAGTTGGCACAGCTTTGGCGAGGCTACCTCCATCACGGCATCGATCTTGGACCACGCTGGGGGCCGGGAAGGGTAGATATCTGCTATATCTGTGAAAGCATCGTGATGCATAGGGGACTTCGTGTGAACTATAAGATCGTATCTAAGGGGCTTGCATCGTAAACCATACTAGTTGCTGCGGTGCACACCCATGCAGGTCAGCATAGGCCTTCTTGTTCCGTTTGCTGAGCTCTGCCAGGGGGGTAGCAGCAGCATTGTAATCGCATACAGACACTATAGCGATCTTCAAGTCCTTCTGGGACACTACTCCTGCGGATCTGACTCTCCGTTGCCTTCTCATCCATACTGGACTGAGCCTACTTTATGGCCTTCCTAGTGGGCTCCCGAGACCAAGGGTGCCGTCGATCCTCTATGGTGCGCATTACAGCCGCCTTGGTAGTCAGCATGGATGATATTGTGTCCTCCCAACGCAAAGGCCACTGGGATTGGTCTATATATTCCTAAGTGTTGTGTCAACTGTCCCCCTTGCCACCAGATAGTACCTCCCCCTTCATCTGGTAGTCATAGCTTGCCAAGATGCTGGTCCATTGTCTTTGCCGTAGAGCCCTAACAGGCATGCCCGAGGCCTCGAAGCAGTTGGCTAGGACCTAGGGGGCCCTATAGGGTAGGTGTAGTGCAGTGGCACCTGTGAAGCTGCGGCCATCCCTGTGGAGCACTCGAAGGCCCCCTCGGAACTCTCGATTGGGAGGAATTGATCTCGCATGGCTTTGCCGAGCAACGTGATGCAAGCAGGAAAATCATATTCATTGTGTCTGAGACTATATGACGCGCTTCAACCTAAGATATTACGCTTCAACAGCCTGGGCAAGATTGGCATAGAACCGTTCCCATCGGGGCCCTCCACAGTAATCTCGGCCGATGAAGTCCTTCATGCCCTCCGGCATGCTAATACCTGCTCCACTGCCCGCGGCGAGGCCCTGTGCGTCACCGCGCCTCGAGAGTGCTGCTAGAAGGAGAAGAACTGCCGACGTCATAGATGCTGGTTAAAATCGCCATGCTTCAGCGGCGGGCGGGCGCTAATGCTAAATGAGGCTTACATGCAGCTTGCAAGAAAAGAGTATGATTCGCCGCGCCCGCGTGCGACCGTTTCACGCAGCCGCCGGCGAAGCTTTGGTGTTATCATCAACAACTTGCTTGTTTAATTTATTAATCATTATGAGCGCTACTGTCCAGGCAACTGCTCAGCCTACTACTGTACCTGCTGCTACTACAGCTCAGCTACCTAATTATGTACAGCCCAGCACTACATCACAGATACAACCTCCTCAAGGGCCTATGATTGATGAGAAGATTGTTCAGAAGCAAAAGGAGAAGGCTTTGAGGGAGTTGGAGTCTCGAGTGAAGCTTGCATTGCAGCAGCATGAGCAGATGTATCAGCTACAGCGGTCCCACATCATGGCCGACCACGACAGGCAAGTAGAGTACACCAAGGCCACCATTGAGAAGGAAAGACAAGCTGCTATGTTCGACTTGGAGAGCCAGTACCAGACTAACACCCGAGGCCTTGAGCAGTCTGCTATTCAGCAGCGCATGCAGATTGAGACTACTGCTATGCAACTTGACATTCAAGCTCATCAACAGAAGATGATTCAAGAGCATCAAGAGCGGGAAAAGAAGTGGACTGGTCAGCCTGCTGCAGCCCAGACCATCGCCGCCCCCCAGCCCTACGTTGCTCCCGCTAGCTATAGCGCTTTCGGACAGCCTGGCGTCCAACCTGCTGTGACCACAACTTACACTACTACTGTCCAGCAGCAACAGCCCCAGGCGAGTGCCGCCGATGCTGCCGCTCAACAGCAGTAGGAATGTAGAGCATGATAATACGTTTATGGCAGATGGTTCAAGAAGTCTTGGACGGTTCTTTGTAGCCATTCAAGCTGAACCATTCTACCATTGGCTATTGCTTCTAAATTAATTGATTTGTGTTGTTTAGTTAAAGTGCAGAGAAATGGTGGACTGTCCACTGCGACACTAGTAGTGCTATAGTATCGAAGCTAGATGTTCATTATGTAACAGACTGTTACGTGTCTTTGAACACGGTGACTGTTTGTATGTTGCAGGATGATACACAAAGAGACATTGCATCATCATGATTATTTAGGGAAGCACGTATGCTTGGAGGTATGGCTCGAGTCACTTTAGTATTTGTGTAGCCATACACCAATCTTTCTCTTTCTCTGGCGTGTTGCCAGCGGTCGATTGGCGACTGGATATGTATATGTGGGTATTATGTGTTTATATATATCGATGCCTATCTTGTCTGTCAGACACCACACGAACTGCTTTAACCAGATGATTAGCCCATGCACACGTCTTACTGTTGTGATGTTGATACTGTCACTCGCAAATGTATTCGTAGGCAGAACAAGCGGGATGTGAAATGACTTTGGTCCTTCGCGTTTAGACTCATTCAACACAAGAAAGCTGTTCATTATGGTTCATAAGAAACGATTTAGGAAACTTGTTATGTGATGAAATTGGCAAACTATTGGTATTCAGGAAGGAGGCGGTCTCGCCCAATCTTCATCTATCGGTGTATCATCTTCTACTATCTCTCTATGATAGCTCCACACTGATTTAATAGCATCAGCAGTCCCTAGGCCAGCAGCTCTTGGATCACCACCAGGGCCTAGCCAGTGATGGCTTGGACCAAGTGCAAGGGCAGATCGAAGGCCAACATAGGTGGTGCCGTTAACCGTGGCACCGAGTACAGCATGCCTCACTTGAGGATCATCGGTTACCAGGCCAGCAGTGAGATGCGAGTCCAAGTTCTCGATGATGTCCAATAATTGCGGGAACTGGCTGTCGCTGTATTTGGTGCAAATCTGAATGGGCGCGAGTGTCTCCTTGCTGCACAAAGCGAGGGCATCAGGGTTGCCGCTGAGCTGTTCCAATGGCACGTATAACGCAGTAGGCTCAATGAGGCCGTACCGGCGGGCAACAGAGTGATCCTCGAGGGCGCGGCCGCCGAACAGCAATCGCGCGCCTGGTAGCTTGAGTATTTGCTTAATGTGATCCAAGAGCCAAGTTGTGGAGTGACTGAGAACCGGCCCAATTGTAAGATCTGCCAAGCTTCGCTCCGCTGCGAATTTCTCCATCTTTTGAAAGAGGCCAGCTTGAACCCAATCTTGATGAGCGAATAGCACTCCTTGAGCTGAGCAGCTCTGACCGCTGTAGGCGAAGGCATCCTCGTCACACGCCCGGGCGACGTGATCGAGTTGGGCCGGCAGGTTCTTCACAGGGCCTAAAATCTTCCAGTCCAGCCCTGAAGTGGACACTTTAATGCGCCCATTGGTGGCCTGAATGAGACAAGGTTTACGCGACTTCTACCAAACTTCGGATCTTGCCTTAGTGAGCCGCTGGGCTGCAGCATTGGAGCCTGTGAATTGGGTCAGTCTGGGATGAGCTTTTGTCACTAGCTGCTCAGCAACACGCCGATCGCTGTGCAAGAGGTCAACATCGGTCTTGGGTGCTCCGACCTAACCCAGAAGATATAGCAACGCCACGGTGACTATCAGTTCTACACTGAGCATCAGCCTGATCCACTCCTCCATCACAACCGATGCGATGGAGGAGCATTTCAGAGTTACGTGGTTGCCCATGTAGAGGGCGCCCATCAATTGAAGGACAGGGATTGCCAGAGGGAACACGTAAGGTGTTATTAAAACTAATACGAAAGTGCCGACTGTGGGATTCGAACTTGCGACCTACCAGTAGAACCAAACGGCCATCGGTAACCTCGAGTTTCCTGTCCAACAAGGTCTCCCGGAGTAGTAATTCCCCGAGCCAGGAATCGAACCTGCGCCCTTGATCATAACAATGACAGAACATATCCACTCACCTGATCGCCCGAGAAGTTGTCCAGGAAAACTCTGACGGTGTCGACCTCGTTAAGACAACTCGTCCAGCTTTTAGGCGTCACTCGCTGAATGCACCTATGGGAGCTTCACAAAAGGATATCGAGCTGCTCGAGCTCACTTCGCGAAATGGTTCCTGATTTCGGGAATCCTCAGAGCTGATGCCAGTTGACATGACACTTTTCCGTAAAGTCTATAGCGCTCCAAATGCCTCTGAAAAAGGAAGGTGCAGAAAGAGCACAGAAGAGGCCGTCCTTACCAATGGGTTGTGTAGACCACATTTAGGCACGCTCTTCATAGATTCCAGGAACGGCTCCAGCTCAGTCTCATTGGTTTGAGGCATCTCTGCCATCACTTCACCGTTCAAAGGGTCAACCACGCTTTTGTGGGATTCTGCCCTGAGCCACTGACCGTCGACAAAGTTGTGCCTGAATGAAAGACAACCTAGAGATTATAAATTAAAACCCGAAAGCATATGCACCAAACCACACAGATGGGAAAATGTTCCTCGGAGGCGTGGCAAATCATCGAGATAGACTACGCTCAACAAGGTCAATATTTTATAAGAATCTCTACGTCGAATTTCTGGTTGAAATTAGAAATACTCGTAAGCCGCGAATCTTGTCACGTACAACTTCACAGGCTCCCCACCGACTCGGAAGGGATCGAATATACTGAAACTGAGAACATCTGGTCTGGTCTCTCGCCGCTTGTGTCGTGGAGTGCTCTTCTTCTTGGCGGCATTCACACCCTCCTCCGCCTTCTCCACCTGCTTGACCGCGGCAACTGTTGATAGTTGTCGTATAAGAGGTTGACGCAGTGACGCTGATAAGGGAAAGAGTGCTCGAGTGGTTGATAGTGTATATAGCATTTGTAACTGATGAGGACTTGGTCAAGTAATGAAGAAGAACACAGCCAGGAATTTGTTAGGAAACTTGATTGCAACATATGAATGGATAAGGCTTTCATGAAGGCTACTAAATCTAGTATAGCAGCAAAGTGCTTGCATTATTACGAGCTACATCAGAGTCCAGGTATCCACCAGCGTTGGCGCGTACCACAAAGGCGCTACGGTGCATGATGGATATCAAGTTTGCGGAGGAATCTATTATCTCAACACCGTGCGTTGGTTCTCTTCTCATATTACAAATGCGCTGATAAGCCATGGTGAGCCTTTTAAAGTCATTAAATTCGTTCTCGATTTCATGGAGACCATGACCCGGGTAAGAGTATGATGTACGTCCTCGAGGAGCGTCGGGTAGTGTGACCCTCTTGGACCACAAACCGTGCAACAGAACTGACATCGACGTGGTGACCCCAGTCCGCATGAGGTCGAGAAAAGTTATATTAGGAGAGCTCTCAAGAAGGTCCAATAGCATACCTTCCATTACCATCCACCCTGCTATTTTCAAGACACGTAAAGGCGCAGGGCTGATAGTCTGGAGAGCGGCAAAGTAGGCCTCTAGAAAACAACTGTCAGATATATCAGTGATATCCGACAAGTCAAGCCATTGCAGTCGAGGGTTCGAGCCAAGCCACTGGAATGTATGCAACATCTCCTCATCAGACATAGCCAAGTGAACTCCCCGAATCTCAAGTTTGACAAGATTGCTGCAGGGCTTCAGACTACACTGGACGAAGTGGTCGGACATGCTGTAATTTTCAAGGCTGAGAGATGTTAATGTTGCAGATAGTGCAACGTCGAGTGGAGGTATGCCAGAAGGCGCATTAACCGTGATTGCATGCATGGAGCGCAGGCTGCGACACTCCTGAACAGACTGCTGAAAAAGGCGAAGTCCATGAAGGCTGTCTTGCTCATAAGTGATCGTAAAGCCAAGGTCCTGTAAAGAATGTCTTGTGATCGGGGAACAGCAAACAGCTGCTACCAAGGGTATAGGGACCTTCGTAAGATCTAATCGGAGAACTCTCCACGGCCTCAGCTGAGTCTCATCGTCCAACCAACCATGGCCCTCAATTGAAATACAGGTCCAGGACAGCAACAGCTCTACAAGGTTTGGTAGCTTCGAACAGCACAAAGACACACCGTCATCGTCGATTTCTTCACAGAATGAGAAATTTAATCGAACCAACTTAACAATGTTATCCAAAAGCCTTTCGGATGGTCTCATGTAAGGTGACGTGATGCTCTTGAGGTTCGGGTAATAACCACTTCCCACAGCCTCTTCAAGCTCTGCTTCACAACCACCCCACAGCACAGCAGCCTCGCCTATAAAGCCGCCAAAAGTCTCCAACAGGGCCACGGGTAGCTTTCCAGTGCTTCTACACACAGTGAGTTTCAGCACACCATAACCATCTCGACATCGAAAGTGTAGATGGTTCAAGACAGACCGTCGCCAACTTTGACAAACCGATGATAACCAAACTGCATCGGAGACATCCTCGACAAGCCAAGGGAGGATACAACCAATGAGGAGTTCGTCGTGGAGCTGCGACATGAGTCTAAGACTGAAAGAGTACAGCAGCATTCGACGGTTGAATAACTCTCCAGTAGGTAGGGGGCTGCAAGGCTTGCAGTGCAAGCCTGTGCAATGAAAGTATGGTCCCGGTACTGAGTGAATCTCGCTGAGCGGAATGGTTTCATCAATAGAGGGAGATTACAAATCACATGGACTGTGTACTTGACTGAGAGCTAGAGCTAGAACCAACATGAACACGAACAGCAGATAGTTATGAAAGTGGATTATAACGGAGTATCGGCTGATGCCATCTCTAAACAATAACGCTGGTAATCCATGTTACATTTACGGTAAGATATGCCGACACGCGCAGACTATTAAAATCAATACTGTGGAATAGAGGTCGATAAAGAGCCTATCTTCGGGGCTAGATGCCCTCTACTGCTAGTCGGCAAGACAATGGTCCGCATCGTCCCTTTACACGACGAAGCTATCAAGTTTCCAAACGAATCGATTATCTCCACGCTGTGGGTTGGTTGTCTTCTCATTGCTCGAATGTCTCGATAAGCGACTTTGAGCCTTTCATATCCATCGGTAACTTCGTTCGCAATCTCTTCTGCGCCATGAATAGGACAAAGGAAGGATGTACGGTCTCGAGGAGTGTCGGACAGTCTAACTCTCTTGGACCACAAACCGTGCAACAGAACTGACATCGACGTGGTGACCCCAGTGTGCATGAAATCAAGGAAGGTTATATTAGGAGAGCTCTCAAGCAAGCTCAAAAGCATATCTTCCGTTATCTTCAATTCAGCTACTTTCAAAACACGCAAAGGCGTTGGGCTGGCGGTCTTGAGTGCCGCGAAGTAGTGTCCTAGAAAGGTACTGTCAGATATACCGCGAACATCCGACAAGTCGAGCCACTGTAGTCGAGGGTGCGTACCAAGCCACTGGAACATGTCTTGAAGCTCTTCAACAGACATCATTAAACGAGCTCTTGGCAGCTCTAGCTTAACAAGGTCGTCACAGAATTTAAGACCATGGTAAAAGAAGTTATGCGAAACCTTGATGCTGGCAAGGTGGAGGGTCATGAGGGTGATGGGCACCGCTATCTCTACATTCGGCTTCCGGTAGAAGCCCCCATTCAGCCCGAACACGTGCAACGATTGCAAGTTGCTGCAGGTTCTGAGGGAATACTGCAAGTGTCGGAGCTCAATAGGATTGTATTCATCATGGATGATGTCGAAGCCAAGCTCCACCAAAGATATCTTCGTCACTGCGTAGCAACAAACGGCTACTATAAGCGCCAAAGGAACCGAAGTGGCGTCTAACCGGAGCACTCTCCACGGTCTAATCGTGGTGTCGCCGTCCAACCAACCAAGGCCGGTAACGTTGGTCCATGACACCAACAGCTCTAGAAGGTTTGGTAGCTTCATACAGCACAGTGTTACATCGTCATCGTCGACGTCTTCACAGAATGACAAATCTAATCGAACCAACTTGACTATGTTGTCCAACAGCCTTTCAGACAGTCGTAAGGTTTCGGATGCGATACTCTTCAGGTTTGGACAATAACCATTTTCGATAGCTGCCTGAATCACCTCAGAATCACCATCCATTAGGACGGTCACTTCGCCTACCAAATCACCAAAGGCTTTCCATAGGCTGGCTGGCGGGGTCTTTAGATGTGCACCCAAAGTGAGTTTCAGTACACCATAACCATCTCGACATCGAATGCGTAGATGGTATAAGATAGACTGTCGCCAACTTTGACAAACCGATGATAACCAAACTGCATCGGAAACATCCTCGACAAGCCAAGGGAAGATACAACCAATGAGGAGTTCGTCGTGGAGCTGCGACATGATTGAAAGACTAAAAGGCCAATTACGTATCAACACTGAAACAGTAGTTGGTAAGAAGCTGTGAGCCAATACGATAAATGAAAGTAAGATACGACATGGTCGCAGAATAGATAGGCCGATCGCGCCTATCAGTCACCATGTACAAGAAGAAACTCTTGATTGATTATTCAAATAATCACAATACTTTAACATGGATCACTGCTCTGCAGGTTTGGCCTCCTCCTCCTTCTCCTGCTGCTGTGATTTCTCGGGGGTTGTTCCGCTTGCAGCTTCCTGTACTTTACCAGCAACCTCGCCGGCTTTAGCTGCAGCTTCGGTGACCTTCTCGGCAGATCCCTCGCCACCTGAGATGATGATCTCCATGCAAACCCGCCAGCAGAGTTGCTAACCTATTGCATCGACGGCCGTCTTTGCCTTATCATCTTGCATGACCTCACCAGCATCTAAAAGATGACCCTCAAAAGACATAGAGAGTTCACATGCACCCACTGGCAGCAGCCTCCTTAACTTCACCGGCCTTCTGAGCAACCTCGGCAACCTTCGAGGTTGTATCTTCAGTGGCCTTGTCGGACGAACTGCTGAAGAGGTTCTTGATGCTTTTAGTGAACTTTTTGAACGCGTCCATTTGCTGATATACCAGAACTACCAGAACTTCGTCGGGGAGCGTTCGGTCACTCTCTATCGAGTATAGTTCAATTTAATAAGGATGGTCGCGTGCGTGACAATCGGATGCGAATAATCAAATCAAGCAGTTTCCCAATCATATACTAATTTAGTAACAGTAATTTTTAAAGCAATGAAGAGCGCAATGACGCACTGGATGTACGCATAAAAATGCTCTGAAAGGCACGCCAATGCAGAAACAATTTAAACGAATGTTTGAGAAAGAAAACCAAAAATAGGCACAATGCAAGGAACAGGTACAACTTGCCGACTTTGCAACCTAAGATATTCTTCCCTTCCTTATTTCACAAGCTTGTTACACAACATAAAGGTGCGGTGAAAGATTATATCGATTCGGATTATGTGAAATGAATGTGACCTAATAATGGTCAGATGTGTATATTAAAAGGCGGTTACAGAGCCTCAAAGGAGGCTTCAAGACTGCCTGGAACACCAAATACGGAGATAATTAATTGGAGGAATCTTCTTCACGACGCCCACGTCCAAACATTCTTCTCGGCCGCTGACCATCACCTTGATCCTGCTGGTCACCAAAGCCTCCGTCCTGCTGTTGCTGATCATCGGTCTGGTCCTGTTGTTGGGCACGGAAACGGCCACCAAAGCCACCGTCTTGCTGCTGCTGGTCACCAAAGCCACCGTCTTGCTGCTGCTGGTCACCAAAGCCACCGTCTTGCTGCTGCTGGTCACCAAAGCCACC
>JAAPAO010000637.1:0-19508 GCA_013115145.1 Perkinsus chesapeaki
GAGAAGGTCACTTGACGCTCACTGTGCATTTTACCTAGCTGAACACTCTCAGGCGAGAGTCTTCAACTCACATGAACGAATGTGTCTATGTGTGTATGTGTGTCTATTTGTCCATGTGTCCATGTGTCTATGTGTCTATGTGTCCATGTGTCTACAGTACCGCCGGTATCTTTCCATTGGAAAGATTTGCCATTCGCGTCCATATCACACGACTTAGTAGACAGCAGTAACACAAAAACGACCACTAGCGATAACATAACGGTAAATATTGGCCCAACTTAATTAGCAACTTATATTGGCCCGCTTAACCAACAACATCAGCAACCAGATGCTGAGCAGGAGGTGTGTGAATGTATTTGTTTAATGCGAGATATATTTATTATTTACAATAGGAGGACTAAAGAGGTGTGGAACTACAGTTTCGCTTTATTTACTACCAGTGAAGTGCTAGTGAAGCCCCTACTTTAGAAGATATCTGCGATGTGAGTACTTTATGAATATTGTTGAGGTATTAAACTTTCTTTTTTCAGATATCCCCATATATGATGAATTGTTCCAGTCTTAATAATGGTTTATTTGGGTTTATGATGAAGTAAGTCAGTTGCATAGCACTGTGATATTTAGCCAAATCATCTGCAGGTTTCTGCCGTCAGTAAGTGAAAGTCATCCTTACCTGTTCTTTTTCGTCACTCAAGTCTCCTCCTCGCTCTCCTCTAATAAAAAGATCTCTTGTGTTACAGTGTAAATTATATGAATTATATTAAATTAATAATTATTCTCATTTATTCAACTTGCTGCAGCCGCGACGAGGATAAATGGGCGATTGACGGGAAAAATGAAGGTACTACGGGTTTGAGACTCATACTATGAGATCAAAAACTCTGTGAGTGATTTACTTGCTGTCGCGTGTAGGACCTTTTTTCATACTTTATATTGCTATGAATACATTACTATGATTGCATTATTAATGCTTGCTTTTATTATTATCGTCATTGCGCGACAGCAAGCCATGGCAATGGGTACCATCTCGTTGACGGATGTGCCTATGGAGGGTATGCACAGGTGTGTTTACGTAGCGAAAGCACAGTGTTATGTTATATCTCTGACGGTGGAATCAGAGGAGACAGGACTCAAAGGAATAACACTCGAGATCTCATCTAGGGAGTTGATGCAATGGTTCATCAATTCGAGAGTGTATGTGGTAAGTTTCTGTGTGTTGTAGGCGAATAATTATTTTTTTCATTTCAGATGGAAATCTCCGAGATCAATCCGGCTACACTGTCGGCTGAGCCGACAGTGTAGCCGGATTGACATGAGCCGACGCGGCTCATGTTGACGAGATATGCGATATCGTGAATGCTAATGGTGGTTGGACGTTACACATTTGGCGTAAAGCGTCGCGCTCCGAAGACGGCATATTGCGTCCGCCTAAATACCACTTGGCGAAACTGGAGCCTAGTCCTATGAGCGATGGAATACGGCGACAGTGTCTGCAGCTGAGGTATTACCTCATATTTAAATTCGCGCTTTCTATTCGTTCAAGTCTCGATTATATTATTAGTTGTATGTATTTGACTTTGTTTCTGTTTCAGATATAATGGAGAGCCTGCACAAAACAATAACGCCGCACAATAGCCAGCTAACAATGTTGGGCAAGGGCCCGCCGACAATGCTGGGCAGGGCGCCGCCGGCAATGCTGGGCAAGGTGCCGCCGGCAATGCTGGGCAAGATGCCGCCGGCAATGCTGGGCAAGGTGCCGCCGGCAATGCCATGCAAGACCCACATAATGGTAGGTTTCATTATCTGATGGTCCATTCCCACGAATAGCTATTCAGGCGGTCTGGCTGGTGTTAATAACGATGCAGCTGTTCCTAATGTAGGCCAGCTCCCAATTGGTGGTAAGATACTTTTCTGGTAAGTGAGATAACATTCTGTCCCGTAGGTGCAGGGCACGGTGCTAATCAACTTGCGGGGAACGAAAATAATGTGCAAGTAGGATTGTTTACCCAAAAAGATAGACGACGAATATAACCCACTTTTCAGCCACCACACGGAGCAAATTTCAATGATGGTGGTAATGATGATAACGGTGGCGGGGACAATGTAAAAGTAAGCATACAGTAATCTTGTGGAATATTGGGTTCTAACTTAGGATGAGGACTAACACTGCTGATAAGAAGACAGAGATAGAGTAATGAGAGATGATTTTATTTTTCCGTACAAAAAAACCCCAAAAACCATTTTCCAGCTCGAGTTGAGTTCACTGAACTCAGTTCAGTTAAAGTCAATTAGCTGCCAAGTCATTCCAGCATACCTAAGTATTAATGGATGTCTAAGTGTATTAATAGGAGGCATTAATGAGCAGGTCCTGTACACTCCAGCTTATTTCGTTATTCGTTTACTCCTTTGTTACTTCGCGAGCTGAATGGTGATACCTAGTGAAGCATCATATAGGAGTATTGCAAAATCGCTGAGAATATCTAACGTCATCGGGTCGTCAGCTGGGTTCAAGGAACGAGTAGAGGCGGCGGCGGAGTCCGCAGATCTGAGTATCACCGTCATCCGCAAGTATTTCCGGTCTAGTAGGGAGTACTTGCGGTATTACCAGGAAGGGAAAAGTATGGCAGAGATAGAGGAGCTCAGAAAAGCACGTCGCAAGCATCGAGGAGCATCGCCGATCATTCCTCAGCGTGATGACAACCAGGCCAAGCCGAGTTATAACCGGAATCGGTTACTCGAATGAGCGAGCGGCTTCCTCTGGTGCTACTCGTGCAAGTAGCAACTTGTATTTAGCATTCATCAATAAGACTTGCGTTTGTCAAAATGGATTTAAGGTGACTAACTGCGCGGGTCTCGTATAAAATAGGTGCAGATTTTCACGTTTACCTTTTTTTGAGTTGACGGACCGCTGTCCTATCCTACCGTGTAGATATATATATTAGGACTGTATAGGAGAAAAAATTACCTCAAAACTCTCATTTTTGAAGAAGTTACGGCTGCCCATCGATTCTCCCTCTCTAGATGACCGGTACTGTGTCTATGTGTCTGTGTGTCCATGTGTCTATGTGTCCATGTGTGTATGTGAGCGTATGTCTGTTGTTGATATTTATGATGATGTTGAATTATAAGTGATTATCTTAAGAAAGTCGTTAACACTTCATTTGTACTGGTAATCTTTCATGAATCCGCATGGAGAGCATTACTTGAAGTGACATTCATTACCTGAAACGGTGTGGTAGTCATTTGCTGACATCGACGCGACCTCCTTCCTGAGCCAGTAGATAAGTGTGCCTGAAGATTCTGTACCTTATAATAAACGGGTGTAATCTTTGGCGCTGTTGGCCATTGTTCCTATACTTTGGCGAGGACCGAGGTGACTCACCTCAGTTGAGCTGTCTAAACTCTCTTATGCAACTAACGTCGCTGAATTCGATTCTGTAGTCAGTTTTGACTCTAGAAATCATTAGTTGCCCTTCAAAAGTTGGGTATCAATGCCCAACTTTGGAAGGGCTTCTTCATTTCAACGCTGTTTTCAAATGACTCATCTCTTTCTGGATCGCCCAGGATGGGAGTAATATAACCTCACACAAATATGTCCCTCGGGGATGAAGAAGTGTTCATTATAAGGGAATGCAATAGAATTCTCGCTGTAAAATGTGCGGTTCGGCCTAGCGGAAAGATCAAATCCTTTTGAGACGATCTGATCTTCTTCTATGACACTTTTAAACTAGTAACACCCCATGGAACTGAGGGAAACGATAAGAGCGTTAAGCAAATAGCATCATGGATGAAATGAAGGTGACAGTCACCCTTGACAGACACTCAATATCATCCGTAAACAAAGGAGAAGTGGCGATGCCTTGTCTGGGATGGCAGTCCTTGTTCTTAAGGAGCCTATCTGACTTCGCGCTCTATAGGGTAGGCATATCACTAGAAAGATTGAGGAATCCACCTTGGTAAGTCACGTTCATGTAATTCCCCTTGATATCATAAAGCATATACCAGAAGTCCTCAGTATGATGCTTAGTATAACCAAACCTACCACAATAAGTCAGAGCATATTCCACCATGGCATCGTAGGTCTCATTATCCATACCCATCTTATAAGCCTTGATGCCCGGTTTGGGAGGTAAAGGATAGGTGGGAAACGGCGTAGACGAAAAAGCATCAGCCTTATTGGTGCAGTTTAGGTAAGCTACTTGAACTCTAGCTTCTAGAACAAAGCCATACATGAGGGCATAATGATGGTCTTTATCGAAGTAGTGAACATAAGGCCCAGATGGATAGGTGTCTGCTTGGGTCGTCACGGCCCAGCTCAACAAAGAACCTATAGCTGCTATGCATGTGAAGTAGTGCATTCAGACTGGTAACAACCTGATGAGATATTGAACGATAATTGATTATTATGATGGTTCGATATTCAAATGAGGAGTGACTCCTGAGGAGTTGTGCGATGTCACCGTGACACGATCTGATAGCTGCCAGCACCCTGACCTCTATTAGAGAATCTCTAAGCTCCTACAACGGCATGAATCGCCACGTTAGTGTCGCAGACTTCGACTCGCAGGCGCATGTAGGTCTGAACTACACCGTTTAGTCAATTCTAATTCTTTGCGAGAGCGATATTGGAGGAATCATTCGCGGTTGGGTAACTATCAAGCTTGCAGGGGAAAGATCTACGCTATGTTCTAACCTGTGTGTCGTCATGATGGCCCTGCTACAGAACCATCCCATCTGTAGACTCATGGACTGCCGCGCTCGCCCGGTCCGGTGCTCTCCCCGTTATTAAGGTTCTGTTAACAGCGTCGCTGTTATGAACAGTGCGCCTTAAAGTTCTTAAAGCTCTTGACAGCCGGACGTAGGTATTTCGCGACCTCTACTCGGTCACACGTATACGTGCATGTGGCAGCCGTTAGTCCAACAGAGTCTCATCCTTGCCTACGAATCAACCGCAAGTACCCACGATGTCAGAATCGAAATATATGGATTATGATTGCAAATTACGTTGCGTTATTTACTGTTCGTAATATTTAATTGCGAACTCTGCGAAATCTTGTTTCACTTTTACCTGCTACAACATTTGTATTCTCTATTGCGTCTCGGACCGAGACTCTTGGTGATAAGACCCAACAGGCATTCAAACTATCCTTGAAATTCAGGTGAATCTTTGGGAACGGCGTCTGTACTGTGGCGGCCGAATACTATAATATTTTCTTTGCAGACAGTCTACTCAAGTATCTGCTCCAGCTGGTATTTGATTTCGAGCACTCCAATTTCCGCCGCCACTGAGCGCAGTACTTCGAGCTGATATTCAAGCTAGCGGCTAGCCGCTTTCTTGCTACTGGATATATAGCGAGTATAACAGGGCTCCCGCTGAGTTATATCTTTGCCGTTATGGCTGAAATAATACTGTAAGGGAATTAGCCGTGAATGAACGAGCATCAAGAATACTGAACGTGAGCTACCTACAGTATATTGCTGGTCACCACCAGTAAGCGATTGCTTACTGGTGACCTTTTTCTCACACTTCTACTGGGAACATTCCCACATCATGTACGTACCCAAGCTAATTCTTAGATCGCATTGCAGAACCACTCTTGAACCTCGGGGGTGCTGAAGTGAGCGCCGCCGCCCCCTGATGGTGTGTGTGAATTTCAGGGTTTCATCACAAGCTTAACTCACTGAGTTTATAGTCCAACGCCAAAATTGGTTTAGTTAGACAATCCATACTATGTGCAGCTTCCGAACGAAACTTTAATACCTATACTGTTATTGCCACTGAATGGTTCACTCAAGGGAATGTTACTTGTGTTAAGAGATCATACTCCTCCTAGCAGAATTCACTTACGCAACCAAGGGCCTGATGCAACTCGAGTAAATACTTTCCGATGCAACCCGCCTTGAAGGCGCCGCCTGCCGGCGCCCATTGTTCGAAATTTGCGCGGCCCTTAAAACTAAAAACGATCAGCGGAAGCAATCGCCGAGTACCAAAGCAACTCCAATCGACAAGTGAAAACAGATTGAAGGAATCTAGACTAGCTCATAGTCCGTTTAGTGGACTTCTACACCTAAGGATATGATTACCTATAGGAAGCGAACGTAGATGGGACCGATAGAACTTCTCTGCGCACAAAGAAACTCGGAACGCTTCGCCAGACTTCTTCTATCGCGCAAGCTCAGGGTGCACCTCGCACAAGATATGGTTCAAGTTGCTTCGTGAGATCTTACTAGAAGATGTTATATTAATCACAGAGATCGGTGTTTCCGGGATCCTGCCGGCACGAAGAGCTACTGCTGTGTGTGATCTCTAGCGGGTCCCTTATGATTAGCGCGATATCTGCCAAAAGGTTGGTTCCAGCTGGAATAAGTGCTGCACCGCCCCAGAAAATGCCATGCACTCAGAGGACACATCGCGCTACTAATTGAGACTTCCGAGGGCTGAATCTCTCTGGCCTTGATCACAGTTTTTCGGTGAGGTCGTAGCCAGAGCCTTCTGCATCGATACCCATCTCATTCAGCAATGTACCGATTCAGTTGTTATTTTCTGTTAAAATGTATCACTTCTTCACCTTGACAATCGCAGCGTCTTTGTTGAACTGGTCAGTGATAGCCCAGGAAGACCCTTTTCCAGCAGGCACTTACCTTCACTACTTCGATAAGGACCACCTATACTCCCTCCGTTATGGCTTTGTTCAACGTGCTAGTATTGCAATAATTACTCTTAATTGTACCGATAAGGTTGAAGCTTTTGGGCCAAATGATTTCCCGAATCTACCGGTGTCTAGCCCTAAGCCCGGTATACTAGCCTATACTATTGGTTTTGATGACGCCGGCTATGCTGCTCTGGTGAAATATGCTTTAACCTACTGTTGCAAGTTTGGATATACGTGCCATCGTCCAAAGGATTTCAGGTATCTTTATTATGATACCCAGAAGGACAATATGAAAGTGACTTACAGAGAGGGCTACCTTCAACTCTCGAGTCAGGTGTAGACGTGCTGGACTGCGACAGAGAGTTTTTAAAGAATGTCGACCAGAGTTATAATCATGGCTTCGCTTAGCGAAATTCGCCATTGTGATTGTAGATGCGTTACCTCGAGGTTTGAGGGTCTCGCGTCTCAGTCGGTACAGATATCTTTGTTTCGGACTACTATCACCTTGGCTTAACGCTTTAACCATGTTTGCTTGTCGTGGTGTTGTAACTACGTAGTTTCCGTGTGGGATTGCAGGCATCGTTCTCTCTCGAACTACGAGTAATGTTGACAATACGTTCTGTAGGATGTGAATTCAATCCAACATACCGCGCCCAACATTAGGCTTGAAAACACTGAAGTCAAGCGGCTTGGCTACTGTATGGGGCTTGGCTCAAGCCCCATACAGAAGGAATCGGCATAGTTGTAATTTGCTGATAACTTGCGGTGTACACTGAATTCAACATGACGTTGACAACATTCCGGGATTCATACAGTACGACTAGCCTGCGAAATTGACCGGTGATTACTGACATCAAATCTTGTGAGTTGTTGCAATATTACTAGTGACACTGATCATGACAAAAAGGCCACCAAGAAGGAAACTGATGTTGTCGTTACCAACCCGCGACAAGTTACTGACCAAAGACTTCGAAGATCCCTTCATAGGCTCAGCGATATAGTCGGTGGTACAGATTCTGTATCCCAACTCCGTGTCGTCTAAGCACAATCCGAGTGTGTGTTCAATTTTCGGACATGTACCATTCTAACAACCTTTTCAAACATGTTGGCTTCTGGCAAAGATGCTAAGTTTTGCTTGTTTACTCTAAGAACTTTACGAACGATTTCGGTTGGTGTTTTTGCCGTTCCATCCAGGATGCATCCGTCCTTCTAGATTTCCTACACGATCGATTCACGCATATCTTACAGAGTTTGTATTACAAGCGCAGCTCGTAGAGTCACTGTAGCTTACCTGACCAGTGGCTTCGAGATTTCTTGAGCCAGTAATATAATAGACTCAATCTACCCTGGCCGCGTCCGTGCTGCTCGGCCATCGGATACATCCTTCTAGCTACTTCACCAACCCGTGACTTGTTCCAGGGATTTGTTCGCCTTTCTTCTGTATGTTATAATGGAAGTATTATCGAAACTTCAACTCTACTCGAGCACTATATTGTTATGAACAACAATCACACTGCGTGACACACATCCCATACATTTTTACTAACAATTTGTTAGAAATCTTAAAGATGGGCGTTGTCGTGGATCGACTTCCTGAAAGGAACCGCATCACGTCGCTGATGAACAAGCTTTCAATCTCACAATCGAATGGCTCTGCTATACGCCCACGAAAGGGCTCTATCAAAAGCCGGCCTGTTGTTGTCTTGTTGCCCACGGATGTAGTCACAAACCTGAAGTGAAGACATCGAGATATCGACTAAACAAGAGTATCGCAGATGGCCTGACGTTTAGAGCTTGTGATGAAGGGAAGAGCTGAGGGAATCTATGTCTATTGGCATCAGCGAACCTACGTGGTAAATGGATCACTGAATATCACTGAGCCAGTCACTCACCAGGGTATGAATGTCGGCTGTTCTAGCTTCTCGGTATATTTCGGATCGATTGGGCAGCAAACTCGTATCTTGGAATACGAATCGGTTAAGAAGTCTTTAAAGAGCACATTGCTTACTCCACACATTTTAAATACTAACCCCATAGATGGGTTCTGTGCTAAGGCTATCGCCGTCACCCTATCATATCTACTTCTTGGCAGCTTTCCTCCGCCGGAGAATGATAAATATTTTAATATGTCTCCTTCAACTGGCGTCTGATAATGGGCAATAATATAACATCACAGATAACCCTACAAAATAGCTCATATGCGCCCCTATCATGGGCTCATCCAGTGTCCATCCCCAAACAGACCTAAAATGCATAAAGCGTTTTCTACAGCAATTATTGTTCAACAATGCTCGTTCTGGAACGTACGGGGAAGGGCGTGGGAGGCCCGCACTGTATTTCCCTCTTGCTTTAATATCAAATATCATAGGAGCTTCCTGTATGTCGCCAGGAGGTAGTTCTAAATAAGTACTGCTTTGTAGGAAGTGAAAAGGGTAAGCTCGTGCCAATAACTTACTGCCCCAGGCGAAATTCTGGGCAACAAATCTTGTGGGTAAAATGACTGGTAAAGAATGCTGCCTTGGCAGACAGTACTTAAAGGCCGCGACTTGCTCGGCCGACGGCATCTGAAAAGTTGTGAGCAAGTGTTCTACAGGCTGTAGGAAAATACCTCATCGATGTCCCCGTGGATAAACAAGGTGGAGCCGTTGTCAGTTCCGAAAGCTTCGACGTATTTATCCATTAGATACGCCCTACTGAAGCGCTGAAACGAAAACCTGAACTCTCAAAGCTCAAAGCAAGATCTCAAGCCAGCGAGTGCCATTACTCGTCTTCGAATGCGGGTCTATGCCTCTCGTATCTGAGTCTACCAGAATCGTCTAGAACACTATAGACAATTTTGTGGCGGAATCTTTTGAATCTAACAAATGGGATAAAATTGAAACAAAGAACAGAAGTGAGAACCACCTTGGCGAGTCCAGCACTGCACCCAGCATGATAGGCTTATCCCAGTTTCGAAAGGATTTAGTCGTCTCGACTATAACGAAAACCTAACACCACAATAGATTCTCAATAACTATTGTGAGCTCCTAAAGGTGCGAGGTCCCGGAAGAAGTTCAGGCTTGCAAATAAAGTAATGAGATGTTTGCTAATCGGCCCGCATACGATGAGGAGCGGATCAATCAGAAGGGCTTTAAGAGCTGAAGTGCTAAAATTCGAATTAACTGGATTATTTTCCTTCGACTCAAAGCATTCGAGTGTTATAACAGTTCCCATAGAGGATAGTCGACTTACATCAACAAGAGGATCGAGTTCATACAAGCGCATCTCTAAAACATCAAACTCATAAGCGAATAAAAACAAATCAACTATCCTTGCTGGTGTGGGTCGTGGACCCGACATGTACCTGAGAAACGATGAGAAACGAGTTATACCATGAGCCTTACATATTGTCAAGACAGTTCCATTTAAGGGAGCGATTCGATGGTCGACTGAGCGTCAGTGGTTTTGTGGATTGTGGATCCCGAGTTAGCAAGGGTCGAAGTAAGTCGACGTAGCGGACAACCCAGGACTAAATGACAGGACTGTTGTATGGTGAGGCAGCCTGGCCATACCGTAAAATTCGGATGCTTTATGTCAGCCAGCGCTTCCCAGTCGAAATGCGGGCCAGCTCGTCGCTTTATATCACCAAACTCGGGATTTAGTTCCCACTTTCCTGACACACAGAGGATAATGAAGCTGGTCAGTCTGAGAGGCGGCCACATAAACTAGTAGGAGTCCTACCAAGTTTGCGGAGATCTACTTCTTGTTCACCATCCTTGATCTGTCTACTTGCTTCATCTAATATTCTTGGTATGTCAATACTAGTCGCTCCTTGTACGCTACCACCCTAGCATACCTCTAACGATCATATAAAAGAATGCCTCGCAGTTACCTTGAGCCGAAGCCAGGTGGGTGACGTAGATCGTATTGAGAAATAAATGGAAAATGTGGCGCAAAGGCTGATGACGAGCAACACGAAGGCCAGAAGGCGCGCTCTCAGTAACTAAGCACTCCATTCTGTACCGTATAGCGAGATCGAAGCTCACCTTGTTGGTCTTCCCTAGACGCTTAGCCTTGGCCGATTTTGATTGAAGTACGAGCATTCTGGAAGCGTAATTTAAACTGACTTCGGTTCTCGGGTCATAATAACGCGACAGCTAGTAGGTGATATTGAGTGTGACATATCGACTTGAATTTCTAATGCTCGTCTGAAGCTCCACCTGAGCCGGTCACTAGTAGTTAGCCAGTTTCCAAGTCGTACCCACCGGCCTGCAGCAAGGTGCTGCACTTCCCGGGTTTCGGTCAAGGGTTGGCATGAAGAGCATTGAATGGTACCAATGAAAAAAGCCTTTCTATCTTCCGGAAGGGCCTTCATCAACTGCATGTCGTCGTGCCATTTTAGGGGAGAAGTGACAGAAATGACCGAGAATGACTTGGATTCAGATAGCTTCCCGAGATCGGTTTGCGTACGAGTTGCCATCTTGTCGTACTCACAGTCAAATTCCGTTATTGTATACCGACAATACGGCTTTGCCAAGGTTAAGCACATTCGTCTATTGCCGGTGACTACAGAACGCCCGAGTTGACCAGCCGAGGAGTCGCACCACGAGAACGCGCGTGCACTGCTATCGTGACCAGCCATATGCCATATCCTGTAACTATGTCCAACTACGCTGGGCCATCACATTGCTCGGGGTCGAAGCGTTCAGTCTCGCTGCAGGACTGACTTTTGAGTCGATGAGTTCTCTGAAGTTTACCACCAAGTTTACTGAATATGACGGAATTTCATGATCCTCAATCTTAAGAGTTGCGTACACGTACGTCTGCACGCAGATGCGGAGACAGCTCTGGAGGGTTGACTTGCGCTTAACTCATCTTCAGCCAACGGGGACAGTTTGTAACGATATCTCTGACGTTTTAGATCATCACCGTACCCAATGAATCCGGTGGTGGCTCTCTGGAGCACAATCACTTGACCACGATGGTATCCAAGAAGATGCCTAGTAAAAAAGAAGAAGGCTAATGGGAACTTCACCTGCCTTTATCGTCGTCCCTCCCGCTGGCATCCGCTAACGCCACGTCAGCATTTGATTCGGCGTTTCCCAACTCGCAGAAAGGCTCATGTGCGCGCCCCCTTTCTTGCATGATTCATTCGGTAATCCTTGGTACCGTGTATCTCTAGGTTGGCAGTACTTTAAGTGTGCTGCCTGCTCCCCTGCTGACATCTAATGAGGTAGTTGCTCATAATTGACTAATCAAGCAGAGTCCGCTCCGAATGATGCTATCGCCCGATTAGTTCAGCTGGATAGAATGTCTGCCTACGGAGCAGATGGTCGTAGGTTCGAATCCTGCATCGGGTATTTTACCCAAAGGGCCTCCAGCCCGAATGAGACATCTCTACTTCGTTCATGTCCTCATAAACAATGTATTGTCATCCGGCTCTCCGAATGCCTCCACACATATATACCCACCAGAGACCCTCGTGTGAAGGTCTCAATTGCGTACCCATTTGGGTAGCCTACATCAGTGCACATTCACTTGCCCTCCGCGACAATTCCAATCACTTGCCGCAAGTTTGTTGCGGTGAGTTGCGCTCACGTAACGAATTGTATACTAACGGCCTGTTCAGTAGATGAGCTCTGAGATTGAGAATAGATTCTGACTCCGGGTCTATGAGAATTAATGCTGAGAATGAAATCCATTCAATGGATTCTGGAAATGTTTTGACCAAGTTGACTGAAAACGGCATATATCGATCTGGTGGGATCGCGCCAAATATCGTGGCGCGCAAGAAACATAGGCGACGACTCAAGTTCCCCAAATTTTGGAGGACCGTACGCCTTGAAGTTAGCCAGTCTTACGCGCAAGTATATCAGCGTCCTAACAAGTTTGACACTTCCCCAGATTTCTTGCGAATGTTTTGCCTTTGCCATACATTTGAGAAAAGACCGCATAATATAAAAAGCATTATGGCACTGACAGAATCACGTTGACGGCCCATCACAGACAGCACAGTTCTTGCACACTCCTTGATGGAATCCGATACTGTACTATTAAGCTCGACTGTCGATTTGCATTGCAATCCCAACGCAGATTCGATACTAGGCCTCCAGTAACCGAATCGACCTCCCACGTATCTTGTTGTCTCAACCTCGGGATATTTTCCGTACTGGAATGTTTTGTAGGTGTAAAATGCATCATATATAGTTGGATTTGTTTTAATCGATATAAATGGGCTCCTGTTGTTCCCGAGGCAGTTCGCCATCGGAGCTTGTAAACGCGTCATCACCTGTCGAGGATCCCTTCTCCGGCGCCGCCCGGACAGACAAGCGTCGGCGCAGATTGTCCGTGACTCAAGGACCTAATAATTTACCCCCTACTCCCCATGCCTCCTCGAGCTCCGACACAGAAGTCGACGAATGTGAACGGACAGGTAGTGGGAAGTGTGGGGAACTTCACATTTTCCCTTTATATTTCTATTATATCTCCTCCTTGACCATCGAATTGGAGTTTTCGAATACATTTCAGTCTGCCGTGATTGATTACAGAATTACTATAATTCTACATCTCATCCTTCGTGGTAGATCTTCGATACACGCTAAACTCGACCACAGTCTTCGGGAATTCCGACATCCTCGCCAACTAAGGCGACCAAACGATATCCATATGTTAATGATGCCCTCTGTCGAATAGGTAGAATCGTAAAGAAGGGGAGCAGCTCCGGTTTACAGCGACGGGGTCGGAGGAGGGTATCAATAACCACCCAAACTGTTGATGATAAATGGTCACGCCAGAAAGGATTTGCTGTAGTTCCCGAGCTACTGCTTGGTAGTAGGAGATTACATTACCTGAATTCAGGATAAGGATTATTACAGCCAAGGCCCACCGCCGGCAACCCTGGGGTATGCGTGCAAAAAGGGATTGAAGCCAGAGAGCCCCAACCAGGACGATTTTGCAGTTTTACTCACGGATGACTGGGAAATGTACTGCGGGATTGAATGGGCGATATCTACTCTTTATGAGGGGAAATTTCGGGCTCTGGACTGATTTGATAGAAGCCTATAGAAAGGTCCTATCTGGCCGTAGAGGGATCAATTCGGTGAATCTGTTAGGATATCTCACAGCTACTCAATTTCCGGGAATTGTCATTATTACCCTCAGGTACGCCGTATTCGATGGTCATGGTCCATACGGGCATGTAGTGTCCAAATTCTGCCAGGATACCCTCCCCAAGGTGGGCCAAACATTGCCCATAATAACTTAACCTCTCCGTCAGTTAATAGCGAAGGATCCGAACTTCCAATCAGATCTCGTCAAAGCGTTCAAGGCATCCTTTATCCGGACTCATGGTCATAAGGGATATGCTATAACACGCTTTGGCAATTTTATAATTCAGTTCTTTGCGAGCAAACCGCCAATTCCGACGGTCGATTTGATTGCTCTTTTTCGGGTTCCACTGCCACTGTTATCCTCCGCAGAGATGGTCACCTTTACTGTGCCTGGGTGGGCGACTCCAGGGCCGTCCTGGCAACCGTTAAGGTGAGCCGCACACACCACTATCATTTGGCGAATTTATGGCAGCCCCATCGTAACGACAGTGTTCCTGCATCGCGGCCAGTGGCGGTTGATCTGTCTTGTGACCATAAACCAGACAGACCGGATGAGAAGGCTCGAGTGGAGGCGGAAGGAGGACGAATACTCAAACTGGGTGGGGATATTCCATATCGCGTCTTCGTGAAAAGTAAGTCTGCCGCCCTCTCATCATCATCATCATCATCTCCCGTATAGAAGCCTACTATCCTGGATTGGCGATGACAAGATCGATTGGTGACACCGTTGGTGTGTCGGCGGGTATATCCCATGTACCTGAGGTGTCTATAAGGTAATAACTCAACTCCTTCTACAAGGAAGGGGGATACCATAAAGAAGGAAGGCGTTTTACTGAGCTCATCTTCCGGCGATTATATTATTGGCTCTCGGTGTCGTACAATATTGAGAAGTCTGAAAGAGGTCTGAAATTGCGAAAGATCGGCGGTGGTGGGAAATGGCGGGCCTAGTCCTTCGTGATTCCTCGAGTTGTCGTTGTTAGGCCTCTGGATGAGTATGCAGATAAATTCATTATTGTGGCGAGTGACGGTGTGTGGGAGTTTATATCAAGCCAGGAAGCCGTTAACATGATAAGTAAGCCGCTTCTCCAACCTCCCGAGACATATCTTTTCAGATAAGTATCCCCCTAGTCGAGCTCAGGATGCTGCTGAGGCTCTGGCGCATGAAGCTTGGATACGATGGATGAGAGAAGAGCATGGTAATGTAGTGGACGACATCACAGTCATTGTCTCATGGCTGCGTGAACCGGAAACCTAACGTATAGTAGCGGTCTCAGTGAAGGGCCGCAGATTTTAATACTGTGTAACATTGTTTGTGTTGGTTCATCTGCCTTTTCTGCTTCTACCGCTGCACCATAGTAACATAGAACGGTCAGGAAGGCTGTCCTAACTTGACTAACTAACTGCCTTTTGAAGTTTGTATTAAGTAGTCAGCAACAACAATAGGCTTAGCATTCGTAATGCTGCCGACGTCTCTATTACCCGACTCTTGCGTTTAAATGCACCTCAATCCGAGTCCACCTAGTCCGAAGGGTGAGCTATTTCATCAGTAGTCGCCTTGCAGTTTCATGGTGACAGCCGATCCTCCTGTTGCATCCTCGAGCCATTCCACGAAGGGTAGGTCGAGGGATGGTCGAGTGCGTTCACATCGTATCTTTCTAGTTGCCGGGAAGCCATCCTTGGCCGCATCTCGAACTAGAATGCTGCGGGTTACTAACTTGACGAGAAATGTGGACCAAGACCATTTAAAAGAAATCTTTGGTGAGACGAACTTCGCTTGGGTAGTGAGTGACGGTTCTCCCTAGGGACCTATGCACGGGTTGAGAGCGTTTATTTGGCAGTGGACGATAAAGTAAAAAAAGCGGAGATTTGGTCATGAATTCTGGTTAGTCTCATTTGTCAAAGGGATATGCTTATGTCCAATTTGCCACACGAGAGGGAGCAGAGGAGGCTTTCATTCACGTGGACAAAGGGCAGATCGACGGTAACGTCGTGAAGGTGTTATCGTACCATGTCGAATCGTAAGTTTATCTTTCCTTGCAGGTGGTCTTCGTTACTCCTCCCCCGCCTCCTCCTGAAAAAGCCCAGCCACGTAAAGCAGTAGTTCCCAGTGGAACGAGCAGCGCTGGCGACCGTAGGGGCGTTGCGACGTAAAATGGTAGCAGGTTTGGTATTTACTCAGGCAGTCGCTCACCACCGAAGCGTAGAGGGGAAGCTTCCACTGAAAACAATCGGTAAGCGTTCCGAGCTCGAATTTATCTATCCTCATCGCAGGTCCCGCAGCCCATCTAGTTCATCCTATTCATCGTCTTCATCTGGATTGTCCTCCGATTCCGAATCGAGGCAACACCGACGAAGGCGAGGGCGTTCTAGATCGCGCTCCCTCCATAGGCGACGCTCATCCGGTGAGGATCGTCGGGTAAGTGGGGGAGCTGGTATGGCTGGTGGATTATATTTCAGGGGAGACGAGGGCGTCGATGATGATGATGATGATGATGATGAAGAGGTTTCACTATGTTTTTCAGCAACGCTCCTGTGTATTTGTGTTCGTCAAGTTTGACTTACCAACGCGAAACAATAGCAAACGAAACTTTACACTGACATATTCGGTCACGATTTAATTTGTGATAACTCCATCACTTCCTTTTCTATCTCTTCCTGTCGAGCCTTGACTCTATTCAGCCTAGCCATCAGATTGGGTAGATCTACTTGTGCTCTTGCTGCTCGCTTATCACCTATCAGACCTATCATTCGAGCTCGCACTGTAACCTACTGTCTGTAGCTTCTGTCTCGGTAAGATTGAGACCCTGCAATTCCTGAATGATTCTCAATGACTTTCCTAGCTCCTCCAAATCTCCAGCGTGTTGTATAACCTGCTTCGCAATGTACTCCTGTTAGTCCACTACAGCAGTACATAATCTCTTCTCGAAGTAATCTTACGGAGTTCATCTTTCAGCCTTCCACTGTTAGCAAGCTGCATGAGATATGGAGACACTAGGTCATACCTGTCAATTGAAATTATTATCGCATTCAACAGGACTATACTTCTCCAGCAGCTCGCGCAACAATCGAGGATTCCCCGATCTGTCCAGAAGAGCATCAATGCGATTTTCAAGGTCAGCAAGAATCTCCATGACCTGATCGATAGTTCCGAGGCGAACCCGTACGGTTGCTACGGTTTTCGCGTTTGGTCTGTCGTCAACTGGCTTCCTAGGCTGGGTAGGCCCTGATAACTCTAACAGGCGGTGAGTCTCTGCATTACAGGTCTGCTCGCAGAGCACATATGCCTGATAATTCAACAGCTACGTACTGTTTGAGAGCGCTCGAAAACAAGCCCGTCTAGCTCAGTCGGTAGAGCGCGAGGCTCTTAACCTCGTGGTCGTGGGTTCGAGCCCCACGGTGGGTGTTTTTCTCTGAATATTTTCCCTGTCGCGACATCGCCAAAGCACAGCCATGTCTGTTATACTACCTGGCATTCTGCTATACGCCCCGCCAAGGCCTCAATCCGACATTCAATAGCGTACTTCTCATCAACAAACACGCCCACTCCATCAGTCATTCCAAGAACACACGTATCTATTTCTATTAGCAGAACTCTAAACTCAACAACAGACGGTGGCATCAGATTAAAATGTGATAGTCATGATGATTGTTGCATTAAAGGTACATCGTTACGAATAGAAGTATGGAGAATAACACGACTATGGTGCCCCAAAGGAAAGTGGTCGAGGTCGACTCCATGTGATGCTGTAGCATCGCATGTGCGTATCTGCCAGCCAGTCTTTAGCCAAGATCTCGGCAAACCACCGTCTCACTTTTGTTTGGCGTCAACGTGGTCTGTTGCCTCATGGACTTCATCCAGCAGTTTGCAGTGCACTTCTATTTCAGTGTTAATTGCGGTCCCAATGTGTTTCAGATTGCTAACACTTCCTCGTAGATAATCCAGGTGTTCATCTTGTTGAGCTAGCAACTGCTCTGAACTCACCAGGTTACCCTCGGACGTGGCCGCTGCCCGGCTGCTGTCCGCGATGGACGACGGCCAACCGCCTGAGGCGCTTACTCCCCTCCCCGTGTAGAAGAGCTCACTTTCAAGATCATGGCTTCCCCTGGGATGAAGACCCGACTGGAAACTGGCCCAGACCCGTTGGATGTCACCCTCGAGATGCCGCAGCAGCTCTCCCCGATGAGCTATCTCTCTCTGTGTTAAGCCATGCCTGAGATACAAGCTCACCCCACCAACCAGCGCCGCCGCTGCCCACGCTTCAGGTTCACTGGACAGATTGGCCAGGTCCCTCGCCAGGTGCGTATGGAGCTGCCGTAGCTGCGATATTCGGCCACGAGTCATCGCAATCGCCTGAGTCAATACCGTACAGAATGGCAATACGGCTGCTCACCGTGCCGGTCCCTTCTTGCGGCCGCCTCCCACTAGCTGATCCACGCAGCCTTTCTTCGCATTCTCGAACGATATCCTGAATCCGGTGGTATCATATCGACAGGTTGAACGCGGTCGTCTACTTGCAAGGCAGTCTGGGCATGCTTCAGGTCAGTTGTCCAGAGCTCCCCTGCAGTCCCAACGGGGGCCATGGGATCGCTGTAACACTTGTGAAGAATTGAGGACCCCCACAACACAACCGAATCAGTCTGTTGGTAAATGACAAATTAATATTTCATGCATGGTGTTCATCTGGGACGTTCATGGCACACTGCTGCACTGTGACGTTCAGGTAGTACTGGGAGCTGAGCGGGAACACGGACTCGTGGACTAGAGGAGGCTAATAAATATAAAATGCAAGGTTTGATACAAAATATACTCCTAATAAAAAGACACACACGGACATTATCTTCCTCAGAGGGAGTTCCCCCATGGCACATACACCATATATGAGCAAAACGATGTGACCGAAAAAACCCGGATCCTTCTGAGAGTTTTACTCGTTATGGACGGAGATTTGTACTGTATGATAATTCCACGATGTATTTAAAAACACACCTTCAGCAACGCCTAAGGTGCCTCCCTGCTATAAAGAGATATATCTGTCGTCACTGTCATCAAGCTTCCCAGTGGGACACTAAGGTTGTTACAAGGGTTCTCAATATGTCAACATAAATGCACTTCTACTCTCCAGAGTCGACATCCCTCCTTACACTAATGCAGCCGCTGTTATTCCGTACCAGAACTTCACCTGGGCCTTCGATGCTCTTGCTACAATGACATCTACCTCCGAGGGACCGGTGACGTCTATCGATCGAATGCCGACGGCCCGACACCTTCCATGACTTGAATCCTGTTTAACAATGGAGCTGGGCAGACAGAGGAGAACTGACCTCCCATATCGAAGGGCCCCGGATAGAAGGGATTAACGCTGGGGTTGGCAGAATACAGCGCTTTGTACCTGAGGAAGGGCGTGAGCTTTAACTTGGAGGAGGGTGGTTGTTGTACACTAAGGGATGACCGATCCACGGAATCGATCTGCGGCGTGAAGTGAGTCTGAGATAGGAGGAGGATGGATAGTGTGAACGGTAGGCAATAGGCGACCTTGGCGGTAGGGGCGACTCTGGTTGGGTATTGTATTTGATAGCTTCCATCTCTGAAAGCAATATTGGTAAAGGAAAACTGAATGATGGCTCGCAATACTCAATGATACATTAATAATAAACCCCTTACAGAATAATAACAATACCTCTACATTTTGTAGATGTCGCTGGCGCGCGCGCTCCATCCTTAAATGATGTCACGTCACCCCCCATCAGTCCGTTCATTGCATTCATT
>JAAPAO010000638.1:0-19469 GCA_013115145.1 Perkinsus chesapeaki
GCGACGTGCTGTCCGTGCACGCGTGCCGCTTATTGACGACCACAACTAAACTTGTCTACTTCGTAAACCTCACGTATTTCTTGCACTCGGTGTAAGATGACATGAACTTAGTGAGGGAAGTGTCGGTATCAAAACACGCCCACAAGTAGCCAAATACGGTAGCGTCGACCGTGGTCGGTTTAACATCGTTCGCTACATACTTCTTCTCTCCGAGGATCACCGAGAGCGCCTCGACATCTTCTCTCATTCGGTCATTCCGCTCCTTCTCAGGCAACCTGCCAATCCCTTGACCGTTAAGATTCGCCTTGAAGTTCCGCAATACAAATGATGGCACAAACCACTTGGTGAGTGCGTTAAGATGCATCAACTTATCAGTAAGAACGTCGAAGGCCTCCTTTTGAAAGGCGATATCGGCGAGTGTGAGAAAATAAGTGTGCTCTTCAACCATGCGTTGGACGGCCTTGCTCGAAGCCTTTTGCTCGGGACTCAAATCAGCATCGAGATCCTTGTCGTATTTATCAGAAAGCATCTTGATGATAGCGCTAGAGTCACCATAAGTCTCACCGTTGAGCTCGATAAAGGGCACCTTACCTGGCAGGAGAAAAATCTTTGAGAGGAGTGACAGGAAAATAGAAAAACGAGCCAAGTAGATAAATGAAATCTATCTCCTTCAAGTTGGTATATTTTGCATCAAAATCGGCATAGGGGTCGAAAGGGGTCGGTACGATCGCAACCGATGAGAAGCTGGTCGCTTGTGATGACTACAAGCGCGACATTGAGCCACTTACCATAGGGGCCACCGGGACCAGTAGCGCGACAGAGCGTGTACGGCAAACCAGCTAGTTCCAGCCAAACGTGTAGCTTGGCGCAGAAATGGCTACCCGACGACACCTCACCGTCACCAGCATCGTTGATGAACACATAACTAAGAAGAACCTTAATGTCCACGGGAGACAAAGCAGAAGGTCAGGAAAAAAGTGTCAAGCTGATGGCTGGCAACACGGAGGGAGTGGTATGAAGAATATATTATTAATATTTTCTATGACATGATAATTACTGCGAAGCCATCATTCGCAACAAAGGCATGGATGCTCTCCAAGGATTTCCCCCAACTTACACATAAACGTGGTCTTTCTCGTAGTTAGGTGTTCTGAGGGACATTTTGAGGGAGAGAGCTGAGGAGTTGTGGCCCGAAGAAACACCAAAAAATTGAATCACGCGTTGCACGAAAATTGCAGGGAAAGCTACAAGATTGTTAGCGCTCGCCAAGATGGCCGAGGTCGCCAATACGAAGATGCTCGTGTGTGTTTGATTACAGTGTTGGGGGATATAGGAAGGTTCGTATGCTTTAGCTTAGCCTTATCGGACACTCAGCACTCAGCATGTATAAAAATTAATTATTATCCGATTGATCGAGGCTTGAGGAGGATCTATTTCAATCCGAAATATCCACAATTGTTTGCCTTCGATAGAGTATATCCCCTTCGGTAACATAATGAATACACAATCGTATAATTGCCTGTTCGATGAGTCACTAAATAAAACAGTTCTGGTGCGCAGAAACGATCCTAGGATCGACTTTCAGACACCCAGGACAAAACTGAGTTTTAGAATTCATCGGGTCGAGGTAAAATTAATGTTATCTTTAAAAGATAATCTTTTCTTTGATAGCAACATGATACTGTGTATTGCGTTTTAATAATATTGTCTAGTATTGAAAAGGATAATAGCAGCACACAAAAGTTGTCCCCTAAATGCTCAAGAATGACCGAGGCAATTGAAACACCAAGACGAGTTAAACCAACTGAAGAGCAACTTGTCGCTGCAGCACGCACGAAAGTCCGAAACTCAAAGTCGCTAGAAAGATGCCTAGCACAACACAAATCAAAGCTCGTGGAGCTGCTTGGACAATGCGTGAAAGAGATAACAGAGAGACTTCAACGTGGGGAGGCAATCGACCCTTCTAGAGTGGATTATCCTTTAATGCAAGCTACAGATAATGTAAATAGAAAAAAATGGATAGTGATGAACCTTAGTCACAGGTGCTTGACTTGGACGATCTACCGTTCCGTGACTTCAAACAAGTCGATTTGAGAACAGACGTTGTCGATGATGTATTGAGCAAGTTATCTGACGGCATTCTGAGGCTATGTCTCGATACAGTAAACTCGATACTGCGAACTAGTAGAGTTATTGGAAATAGATACCAATAAGAAACATACGATATCACGATGCGATTCAACGACAGAATCAAGCATTGCTAGAACGAATGCAGACGATTGAGGAGGCACTCCTCGAACGGTCGAGGTAAGATAGATGACGCTACTTCGTAACAGCTATTATGTCTGTATCACGTCTAAACGAAGTTGTATCACGCTCGTTTGCTCGATCTTTCGAGGACCTTGGGATATTCGTATAAACGGATGCATTACCGAGTAGTCGAGACATGTACTTTTTTGTTAGGCTATTGTCACGATGTCGGCTTGCCTATTACAGAGAGTTAACTCATTTAAGGAATCAAATATATTTAAAACAACAAAGGCAATTACGTGGACACGGTGAGAAAGAACAGCGTGGAAATAGACGACGTTGATGTGGGAAAGAATGGGACAGCGGAAAGCCGGAACAACATAACAATACTGTGAATTCAAAGCACTGAAATAGTTTCAAAATTAATAGATAGATGAAAAATTCGCCGGCATAGTTTTTCCTGGGGAGTCTGGGAGAAGGCTGCAGCAGCATTGTTGCCATTTCAGAGGAAACTGACGATGACGTATACGAAGCCTATTACTTTGATCCAACTGAATTCTTGGAGGAAGACCTACGGATGTAAGGAAAGTTCTCGAAATAGCTGTTGTTACATGGCTTATATACGTCCCAAACTGGGCTCACTTTCTAGCGTCTCATGAGATGATTTTGGAAACTGGTAAAATTTAGTGAAGTGTCGGCGTACGGCTAGCCGCAAGTGGCCCACTTGCGGCTAGCCACTTGAAGTGAGGCTGAAGTGAGATCAAATGCGAGCAAAATCTACAGCCGGTTGTAATGCAGAGTTTTAATGAAACGGTGCAGCGAGGGAATCCTCGCGCTCACCGTAGAAGATTATCTCGGAGTCTCAGGAAGTCGTCGCGGAAATCGCGGATGGAGTATTCCCTCGAACTATCCTTGGTGACGGCATAGTTCCTATCAAGTTGCAGAGAAACTCGAAATAGCAAATTGTTTTTAACGGAAAATTTTTACCGCTGCCCACTCAACGTGACGCACTTTACCGTTATTCAATAACCATCCTGTCGCATTGCTCTCAGGCTCCTAAACGACAAGATAAAAATGTCAGTAGAGTTATGGGTAAGAAGATTTAACAACCTAAAAGATCTCAATGCCGAGCTGGAAAGTATCATAGCTCGAGATGGTCTGCGTAAGTGTCGGTATGAAAGTGTTGATGAGGCATCTCTGTGGTTAGGTAAGAGACTTAAAAATGAGGTTAAAGAAGAACCAGTTTCTAAAAGGTAAGATTGCAAATGTTGTCATGGTTTTCGGGTTTAAAATATTCACCCAAACGCTTTGTTGTATGCCCACTACCGGAGTGACGCACCAGGTCTACGCAGTGCTACTCAGCGCATCGCGTTCACTTACATGCTTTGGTGGAGAAGGGAAATTTTCGGGAAAATTCGGGGAAGGGTGCTGGATTGTGGAATATTTAGTGAGTTGATTGTAGAGCTCAGCTGGAAGGGGCTGCCAACAGACACGCTATTCCTGTGCCTGGGAACTCTTACTCGCAACTGCGTGCCTGGAAAATTTTCCTGAAGTTGAATTATTCAACCAAAACGAAAGGAAGAAACTACTTAGAGAAAAGCAATAAAGCAAATAAAAGAGTCCTCTGACTACCGTTCTCTGTATTCAATACTGTGTATTGTCAGACGAGAGCCTCCACCTGCGGTAGAGGAGTTGGTGAGGCCGCCTTCCTTAGAGGAGGAGATCGCCGCTTTGTGTGACAAGTACAGACCAGATGAAGTTTTGGACGGATTTAGCGAGGTTGGTAAAGGGGTTATAAACTTGCTGTATTTGATTTGTTAAGATATATCCTGCAACAGTGGCAGATCACGTTCAACCACGTATTGATCGAGAAGTGTCGGAGGCAGTGATGGGAGCCATTCAGGTATATTTGTCCGCCTATAGTCCCGTGGCTGCGTGTAAAAGTGCCGCGGGAATATTAGAATCACAAGGAAGACAAAGAGGGAAATCGGAGGCGATTCATCTCAGTGTTTTCCAGTCTTTCGGATACTCTACGGTCAGCATGTAGCGTATTGACTCGGTGAGAGCTGTGCAGCTTGAAATACTTGAATGCTGGATTTGCGACGTTTATAATAATAAAATACGCGGGCAGTATTTTCCGTAAGTGCTTTGGGGTATCTCTGGAGAGAGCTTTAATCTGTTGTCTTGGAAGCAGATTGTGGACATGGTCGTGACTTAGAGCGTCATACAATAACATCAGATGCTCTTTTTGGGAGAGATATATTGGATGTGTGAATCACACAGTGAGATTATGGCCTAGGGGAACATTTCTTAAGACGATCTCCATCTTTTCCTTGCACGTCTCTATGGGGTTAGATCAGTGTTCCATCTCGGAGATCATTCGAGGGGATATGTTCCTGAACTAGGGGCGATGATCGAATAATGGGATTCGTCGTGAGTCCCCGATCTTGTTTTGACAGGCCGAGCGAGATCGGCTCGAGTATGATTTCGAAAGACGCATCGAGGGAGAGAGAAACCAATGGGCAGGAAAGGTAGGTTTGCTCATAAATTTCTGGAGAAGATATTCCTGACAGGTTGCCCAGCTTGAAGCTAAAAATAATAGTTTGTCGCACGAGTTGGATGAGGCAAAAAAGCAGTCACATGAATTACGATCACAATTGACGGCCGCGATGACCGAGGGAGCCGCGATGAAGAAGGGAGCGGCAGAGTCTGCCAGAGGAGAAGCTCAGCTGAGAGACACTGAAAGCAAATTGGAAGAATCTAAAGCCAGGTGAGGAGGAACGATTACTTGAAGTAGCTTGCTTATTATTAATACATCGAACTCTCGGTTACAGACAGGTGATCTATGAGATCGACGTGAGTACTGGCTTTCTATTAGAGCAATATTTTGACTAGTACGAACCAAGTGGCTCGGCTGAATGAGTTGCTCTGCTTAAAATGACGTTGGGCTGGTAGTGGACTATGATTCGATGTCAACAAGGCTTGCGGGAGTGATATCTCTTTCTTACGAAGATTGCTTGCTCTATTGCGTCAGATGTCTGTCGGGTTCGTTCACTGGGCGCTGATTGTGTTGTGGGTAGGTGCGTGGCTGCGGAGAAGTCTCTGTCCGATGCCTTAAGCGAGATGAAAGCGAAAGATGAGGAATTGGTGAAGTTGAGAGAAGTTACCGACAAGGTGAGATGGCTGATATTATTGATATATGATATATATTGAATAATAGTGTATTGTAGAAAATATGAACAAGTTAGTATGATACCAACTTGCTTGTATCTTAAAATATAAATAAGGTACAGTATTACGATTCTTAGTACCTGTACCTGCACAGTAGTGCATGATTATACCTACTATACATCTGTGCCCATACATGCCAGTGAGGAGCGACTTGAACTTCAAGCTTGCAAAAATGGCGTTCTGTTTTTCTACTTGTGCCGATCAATTGCGCTCTCGGTGAGAAATATTTACCTAACGGAGGAAGGCTAACATTTCCTCCATCTTTGATGTATTCCAAATTAGCCTATATTATCGATTGGGAATCTTTTCCGCCTCTATCAGGCACGCTCCGAGCTGTCGGCAATGGTGGCCGACAAGGAAGCACTGCTGAAGGAGGTTGAGCGACTTCTGAAGGTAGAAGAAGAAGCTCGACGACAACCACCTGTGGGGGGTGATGATTCGGTGAGCTAGAGTATAATAGGGATTTGGAAAGGTATCTTACGGTTTCAGATTCGAAAAGAGCTAGAAGCAGAAGTTGGAGAGAGAATGAGACAACTCGATGAAGTGCGAGCTGAGCTAGATGGAAGAGAACAGGAATGGTCAGCGGAGAGAGCAGAGCTTCAAGGTATGCTAGTAATTCCACGCTTCTACCGCCTTGTCGAAATTTCGCAGGAGTTTTTTGTCGCTTTGAGATAAGTTGATGGGTCTCAAGTGTTATCTGGCCTATATTGGTCCACTGGGGATCGAGTATTGTTCCTGATGCGTACATGTGTAAGAGATGTTTTTCTAGAAGCTAATTATATTCCTGACCAAAGGGAAGCATCGGGTGCTGGGAACGTCTGATGCATAGCTCGTTGCCCGAGAAAGCTTGATCATTATCAAGATCTTCCTTTATAACAAAAGGGAGTTGATTAGAGTCACTGCAACCGGGTTATAATAATAACTATATAATGGGCATTGTTCATCATAAATGTTTTTATTAAACAAAACATACCCACTGACCCCTCTACCAGAGTTGGTTATTTCTTAACACTATAGTATCCCAAGCAATACTCAATATTCGAAGCATCAACCCACTGTGAGTATCGATATAACAGAACTCACTCGGCTAAGTTTGTTACATTATTATCATAAACTCTCACTTGTCCTCATTGCGATATTATAGTGCCTTTGAATCTGGTATGCGTAATACATTTCGGTGGAGACCAAGAGTCACGAAAATCCATGTTATAAATGATTTATATTAAAGTCTTATCACACTCAAGAGTTGTCGTATGAGCTTGTCAAGACAAAGTTGTTGATCACTTCTTTCAGCTATATTGACCAACGAGAGAGAGTCTGCACAAAGGAGCAAGGAAGAGCATCTTTACGAGGTCTGAAATGTGATTCTTGTTTTCTCAAAGACTCGCCTTACACAGATAGAGTCGCTTAACGACTCAATCGCCACTCTTCGCGGAAATATCAAAATACTGGAAAGAGCTCTGGCCGACTCGGCACTGCAACAGAATGAAGACGGACAGCAGGCACTCAAGTCGGCTCAATAACTTATGCTGTTTTGAAATTGTTGCCTCAGGAGAAAGAAAACTCGGGTGCTGATTCAGGACGACGGGCCTCTTGATGACGGGAGCGGTACAGCATCACAGACATGCATTTCGGGTATACAAAGCCGTCCGCACCTCCGAAGATTGATAGAAGCTTCGTTCAGGTCTGGCTCATGATGCTGGATTTTTTATGGTGTCTGAAGCGCCAGGCGAACTGGATGGACCTTCTGAGGCTTTCAAGATGGAACTTGAGGTGATTACTGTTGTTTTTGGCTGAATAGTGTAGATTTTAGGAGTTGGATTTGGTGGCCAGAACTATTTGGGAGGGGTATATGGATGTGCTTCATGCAGCTAGGAGACCACCTTTTGGTTATGGTGATGGTCAAACGAGGGTACATAGATTCACACGGTTGATTAAAAGTAAGAAGTGATGAGGAAATCAATGATCATCGCTAATGGCCCTGTTATTTACTAAGAAGCCATTTTAGCAGAGTACTGTATGTCCTCGAGCCGAGCTTAGTTCGACTTCCGAAGTTTGCTTAATTTTCTCGCTTCGGAAACGTATGTTGGGGGTTGGGCATGCCTTGCAAGTTGTCATTCACTTTGTCCAGTGTTGAGGGTCCAATACCGCGAAAGGCCGAGGGGCATGGTATCGATCCAAGTCACAGATGTTCTTGTTGCTACAGGAAGGGCGTTAGTCTTCCCTGACAGGTGTATTGGACCGATTAGATCGTCTAGAAGACCTCCTGGAGATGATAACTGAGTTGATAAGGAATGAGCTCCTGAGAGTCGTGGCAATCATCAGAATGCTTCAGGTTGGCTAAGACTACTACGCTGTTTTGGATTCTTATTTGGTAGGATTCCTCTTACCCCGATTTCGTCTCAAAACAAGGAAGAAATCTTTTGTTTGGAAAAGGAATGAGCTCGTTATCGCGAGTGACGGAGGTCAGCTTGAAGCGCGTTTTTTACAGCCTAAACTGATTTGCCTATGATTCGGCAATCAAATTCCTCAGGCATCGACTCTGGCGGCTCTTATGCAAGTAGAAGGCAGCATGAAGGGCAACTTAGTTAACCTCTATAAAGATCTCATCACTGCAGGTGGTTGCTCTTTCGAACGATGCGCCTTCATTTTCCCATTCAGGTTCGATCTGTCCGATACTCGAGCTCGATTTCCGTCCCGGCCGCCGCTCCTACGTACCTATTCGAGCAACAGTGCACTCGGCCGCGAGATACTCTCCTACACACGCTTCGAGAATCTCCACTTCCGCACCACAATTGCAAGGTCGGTGTAATTGACCCTAGTTGCAGCGAAGGGATTTCTGCAGGACCACTCGATGGAAAAGTGTCCATGCCGCTACTGGAATCAGAAGGAACTCGTGGTGATGAGGTTGCCAAGGACGAGGTCGGCTTCGGTATCGATCACGCGATCGATTGTGATATTCAGGCACCCCTTCGACTACCGACCATGCGCTCTAGACCTCAGAAAGTTGACAAGTCTCCTCCTGGATCTCCCACGGTGTTCCCTGCCTGGCCCGGACAGTATCGATCTCAACAAGGTAAGGAATATGTGTGTCTAACAACCACGTAGGGATCTAACCCAGGCAAAACTGCCAATGTCCCAGAGGGCCGAGCAACCAACGATAAACCAAAAGTAAGTAATGTAACACTTTGGGCTGAGTGCGATGGTGAAGAAATGCAAAGGCCGTCTACAACATCAGCGATAATACGAGGCACTGGAGGTAAGCATCGTTTTCATACATTCGCTGTATTGCCGCCGGTAACAGTTCCAAGCCGAAGGAATCACGTGCTGAATAACCAGAGATTCGTCGACAGCGCTTCAACATTCGGCAGTTTGCCTGAAGCTGGTGGAGGTGACACTTTCATATTATAGGAAGATATGGTGTCCATTCGTCAGATGAGCGGCCGAGGACATCAGCTGGTCAGGGTGTCTTGAGAACGCCTTTTACTGTCATTAGCCGGAGCCCATCACAGAATTTGCCACCACGGGTAGGCTAATGAACATTTGTCAACTACTGCAGAGAGTTTATTCATTAGAGTGGACGATCGAGGAGATGTTTGAGGTCGGCTGGCACCGGAAGCAGCAGTGCAGTGACATTGTCAGTGTCGGCGTTGAGGTAGACATCTTAGTAGTTCCGGCGTCCTTTCATGACAATTTTTTGTTGTTCGCTTATTTGGGTATACAATAACGGAGTTTTTTGTTTCATTTTTATGAATACTCTCCACTGAAATGTATTATTTCCTCTTTCACCACCCTCCAGATCAGCGGTTGCCACATAGTCGCAGATATTTTCCCGCAGGCAGTTCTTCTGGCGACTATTGGTTAATGCTCACTTCGTACTGGTGCACTAATATTTTATACTTACTACTTCCTGCATTCGATCATTACTGGTGACTTTCAATCGAAAAGGGTTTTCACGCCCACAAGCTCCCGATCAGGTGTCGACTTCAGCAACTTGATAGAGTCGCGACAATCCCCTCCCATAGCTCATTCCATGGTAACGACCCTCCATTCAACACAGATTATCAAGATTATGTGCTTAATCAGATCAAGAGTCATCAAGTTGGACATTGAGACCAAATCCTTTACCAAACCCTCCACCTGTCACGGCGTCCTCGTTGTGGCGTCACGTCACAGCATCACCTTCATCTCGTCATTCTTCGTCGAACAGAAGCATGGACGCTGGTACCGGCGGCATCCTTCTGGAGTCTCCAGGTAAGGGTCAGTACCTCACATGATGATCACTATTCGTTCTCAGGTGATTTTGGTAGTCTTGACGGCTTTCGGCCTTAGACATTTCAGTGTCATCACCACTGGTCATCTTATCATGAGTGTTTGTCGTAATTTGTGTTGTTAATAGACAGTCGAGTGTTACGATACCCGAAACACTAGGGGAAGTGTACCTCTTGATCTCAATGCTTTAGCCATTACTTCATTTACCATCAATGAATCCTTCAAAGTCTCTGATCTTGATATGCTTAATCATCCTGGTGTGCTCAGCTCAGAGAACTCTAACCGAGTCGCCTCAGTAGGTATTCCACCTTTTCATTCCAGTCAGCGACCGATTGCTATGAGATGGTTCCGATAAGTGCTTTTTAGAAACGGTCAGTCGGTAACGCCACAGCTTTCCCCTAGGGAACTGAGTGGTGGAGCTTCAACCGGCCTTAGAGGTAGGCTCCTATCACGCCAAGTGTTTGTTACATACACGCAACACTTTTACATTCTCGTGCGTAATTAGGGAAATGATATTTCTTAGATCTTGCATTATTTGTCAATGTTAGGATCACCAAAATCATTTCTACAGAAGAGGAATCGTCACGAACACAGAAAACCTTTGGTAGCAGTGCAGCTCCATCTTGTCGAACCGGGAATGGCCGACGAGGATCCGCGTGACTTATCGTTTTTGGAAGGAAATGCAAAGGAAAGTAAGATACCGTATATTTCGGAATGAACTGTTTGCTAGCAAACAGGCTGACGACTGACAAGGGTAGCATTTGCAAGTCTCGCTTACATCGGTATTGATCGGAAGCACGCACTCGTAACGGATTATAATGGCGCGTTGAAATGGCCGAAGTGATTCAACGAGGTCGTCTTTCTCAGCTGAAGCAAATCCGTCGATGTTGATGGATGGTACAGACAAGAACGAAAGCCAACAGGGGGCAACTTTGACCCGTAAGTCAGATTAGCCGTTTATAATATGAAGTGAGAATATTGATTATTGTAGTCGTAGCTTTTCATATGCACCGGGGTCAGTGGAGGGTTTTTCTTCGTGATTCAGCAATAAGCATCTGGAAAGGCCGGCAGTCTTCTCCGATAAATGTTATGCATTCCAAGACATCATTGATTAGAAATTAAATAACCGTTTTCTGCGTTATCTGTTCCTTGTTATGTGGTTTCCCTTGGTTAGGTTCCACACATGATCTCGAGGCAGTATACTCCAAGTTGGTATCACTGATAGACGGTAACCAAAGTGCAAAGTAGTTCCCGCTACAGCAGTATGAAGAACTTACTAATGAAGATGATGCCAGTTGTCGATACATAAGGCTTGCGTTCAGTTTCATTAGAATAGCCAATATTCTTGGTTCGCTACAATAGTCAATAATCTAGCTACCCGCTACTTGTTGACCGAGTTCAAGCATTACTCCCGACTTGATATTATTATTCAGTGGAGATGTCTGTTAATTGTACCAGGGTTTACGTGAAGTTTCTCTATTAATTCAGTAAACGTGGTAGAGCTTCTGGCTTGCTTAAATATCTACCATCAATCAGCCCTGCCGCATGTGGAGTAGATTATCTAATAAGGACCGTGCATTTTCCTTAGGCAAATCGCGAAAACCTTTCTCTGCCAATTTTGGGAGTTTTGTTCAAGAAAAAAATTTGAAGGGTGACAAGCTTCGAACATATAGTAACACATACTTGAAGTACGTTTCGTATTTGACCTTGTACTTCAAGTATGTATTACTATATGATTCTCAATAGTGGCGGTTAAACGAAAGATATACACTTTTGCTTACCAAGAATGCGTGGTCTGTTAATGGTTCTGACCGGCCAAGCTGCTCAATATGAGCCACATATTATGAGGGGCCCCAACTGTCCGCTAATCAACAATGTCGTTGACTCGCACCAAAACAATCTTACAAGCGCTAGTAACGCTGCGTTGCTATCTCAAGGTATGGCTTACATTGCTTCTTCGAATCTGCACACATGCGAACGATATGGTCCTTGTTATTATTTCACACAAGCATGTTACGCTGCCAAAGAAAACAAGGTTATTTATGAATTTAACGCCGAACCCAACGCAGGTCGGAATTTTCGGACGGGAGAGATTCGCTGAATCGACGGCCATGTAAGCTGTCAAAGGAGCGAAATGTAAAGCCCTACGGACGCTAGCATTTGAGCAGCAGTGCAGCTGACGTGTAGCCAACATACAAGGAAAAAATTAGCTCCTTAATTAAGTGAGGGAATAGAGCATAAGTGAGATACGGTTGTGTATATTGTCATACAATTTTAGCGTTATTAATCGGGCAGACTGAAAGGCCATTAAGACTAGATTAGGGTTACCGTGTGCTGAACCTAATAAAAAACATGCACAACTTCACAACACTAACATTGTTAGTATAAACTAAAAGCAATAACAACAAAATAATACTGTTACTTCGTTTTACTCTTTTGTCAACTTATTTTTATAATTTCCAGCTAGGAGTTTGCTGGTGAATATAAAACCTAAGCACACAACTCAGGAAAGAGCCTTACCCTGAGACTGTTCCGTAGAGTGCACTGGTCTACTGAAAAAGCGATTTTCAATTGCTGACGATTCACACTCCCAAATTTCACTCGTTACCTCCACCTGTGCACCTGTAAAAACACAAATCATTGCCGTGGAAAAGTAGAATATTGATGAAGCAGCATCGTTATTGCACACAGCCCAGATGACCACCACATAACCAGTAAAGTCGGAAAGAAGTCGGAGCAACCAGGCCAATGTCGCCACTAACATAGGATTCGGCATACAGCTCGCCGCGTATAATTGGTCGGCCTGTCGCGTATGTTGTAGAATTAGCAATGATACCGAATCATATTGGGTATGAGCTCCATACTAGGCCAATACGGATAAATGCAATAAGACTCTCATGTAGACCAGCTTCACCACACGGCACGAAATGAAACTTATCCCGTTGAAGGCGCCCCTTTTGAATCTCAGCCAATCACCGAAAGCTCGTAATGGTTATCCTGGATGTCAAAATAATAGTGTTCATGACACTTCCTTGAATAGAGACTCATAGGAGAATCTGGATCCTCGCCAATGTTCTCAAGGAGCATAGTGACACACTCCTTAGGTTTGCATTCGGTGAAACGGTACTTATCCGGATCAGAGTCGTACTTGAAGATGCATTGTGTGCAAGAATATGTTTTGTGATAACCTGCAAAGGTTAGTTTCGTGTTGAGTACTTCTTCGGTTGCATCGAATACATCAATGACGAGGGTGATTGGGAGTAATGGGTCACGCCATTGAAATGTGGCAATGTCGATAGGACACCTACAGTCCACCAGATACAAAGTGAGGGACCAGGTGACGATGACCCACGCAGAGAGTGCACCAAGCAGATTCCTTCTTCCATTGCAAATCATACTGAGTTGAAGTATTGTAGCCACCGTGATAGAACTCAATGTCAGAATTGGTTGAAGAAGATGGAATTTTAGTAGGGGGATGATAATAGTCGCTTCTCAAACACAAGTGAGACGAGACAACTAAGGATAGGAAGAAACCTCAGGATCGTAGGAGCCTCAGAGGCTGCCCGGACTCTAGTATCACGTACAATTGATCAGGTTTCAATAGTTTCACGCAGCTCATAGAGTGGCCCCGCGTCTAAATGATGAGGAAGTGGCGCGCTCCACTGGCGGTGGCACACGTGCGATGTCAAAATCCCAATCGGCCGGATTGAATCGGGTACTCAATTCTGCTACGTGCTCTAATACATGATACAGCATAAGAGCGATATGAGCGGTGGCAACCTACCAGGAGCTATTCAGAAGCTCTTATAGGAAACAGATAGTTATGACCGGGTAATAATGACCCTAATTACTTTCCTACAGTAAGTAAGTTTATGCGTCGAGGATCGCTACATTGTGACGCGGAAACTCAGTGGCAGGGTGGGCCACCCTGCTACTGAGTTTCCGCGTCACCCTCGGTAGCTGAAGTTTCCATTTTTCCGTTCTTTCCTGCATTTATTACCACAGGCGAGGAAGAAAAATAGAAATCTTTCTCCCTTTCCGAGTGCTAGTAGTATCCACCCGGAAGGGCATGCAGCACGCTGCGTGCTATGTGATTGGTGAGAAGATGCTTTCCACGTTTCCGGTCCTCAACATGGCCAATCTCGCAACCTTGGCGGCCTTATAGATGAGGGGATACTTGACCGAAGCCTGCTTCCAGAAGTCATCGAACGGGGTACCGGGAGCCCCCAACCTCAAGTAGGAGTTCACCTCCTTATCCACACGCCCGACCACTCCAGAACTTTGCTTATCCCGTAGCTCGTAGCTTGTGAGATCACCCCTATCCAGGACACCATCCGTCAAGCTCTTGCATCATACAGGCGCTTGACCTTGCAATGAAGTGTTGTTTCTGTTTTGCCCCTGCGCGTTGGGAGAGTCCAGATTTACGATAGCTCGGCCCGAGCTAGGAGAAACCCCCCGAGCTGCTCGGGGGGTTTCGCAAGGACCCGGCGAATTACAATTGACCACCCATGTCGTGAAGGCAGCAAAGAGAATCTTTCGATTCAGTGAATCTTCACGCGAAGCGCCAACATAAAGATGCTCATGCTGGACATCCGCCGGTGCAGTTGGCCGAACTGTCCGAACGAGATGAAGGAACTGATTGCCCTGGTGGAACTTCGACACAATCAGGTGGACCTATCATAGCTAGGAATCCTAGCCTAGGATACATAACGGTAGGTCCCACACTTTAGATTCGTAACTACCTGGTGAGACGTCTCCTACAAGGACGGATGGCCGGCTCGTGCCCCAGATCGGTGACTCTGGCAAATACGGTTTGGTAAAATCCGTTGCAGAATATTTATTACTACAAAAGTAACCCGTTAGCGGAACTAGCCGTGCGCGAAGCGCACGCGAAAATTTTTATAGCCTGGAAGCCGAAAGTCCGAAACGAAAGTCGAAACCGGTGTAACTCAGCCGAAAGCGAAACCGATCGAAACCAAGACCGTCGGTAAAAACCCGAAATCGAAATCCGAAACAGTTTCGGTTCGGTTGTCGGGGCATGCTGAGAACATTCACCGCTCCCAACATCCGTGTCCTTGATCAGATCGCCGTAATCAAGACTATTAGCCACTCCACTCTCGATCGCTATTAATGAAAGGACGTTTAGTGGATCTTGTCAACTTGTTGCTCTAAACTTAATCGTCATCAAATTTAAGGAATTGTCTCTAGCGTAAAATAGCGGCTACAATTCGAGGAGTGCAACTGTGTTCTGGGCCAGGATAGCCTCACTGTCGAGTCTGGTGGACTGAGTCCAGCAGGTGGAAGCTCGGTGGATCATAACCGCCTGAACCGCCACCAGACTCGGTTATGAACCAGAACATAACCAGCGGTTATGACGGCCCACGGGCCGTGGGACCCTCGAATTGACGAGCATTCTGGCCAATCCTCAAGGTTGCCAGTTCTGTAATGCGTCGCTTTAGCCCTTAAAGGGTTCGGAACCCTCAAGGTTCTTTAACAGGAACCCGGGATTCCTGTTGAAGAGGTCTGCCATAATTGTGCCACAATTACCACAATTATTGTGGTAGTGCATAGTGGGTGACCAGGATGGGAACCCATCATGGGTTACCGAGTTGTTGAGTGGTTGTGCTCCGGAGCTAAGGCTTTGTGGCCCCCAGTAAGCCTGGTAAAGGCCGGTAACCAAGAATATTGAGCACAAGATACCTGATGTCTTGTCAGTGGCACCCTTGGAGGGATTCTCAAATAGAGTCTGAATATAGAAACGCGAGGCTCACTGTCAGCCTACTTAAGAACGATATCCGATATGCATAAATACCTTTGATTCTCCAGGTAACCTGTTTCCTGGACGGGCGTCCTCAGGACGTATTTTTTTGCTTTAACAGCGTTTCAATCGATATTCGAGATGGACAACCAAAACGGACTTTTTATTAGGAAAACTTTATCGGACAAAGCTTGTCCGATGAAATTTGTTCAGGGCCTGAACTTCAGGCGCGCGGGGACAAAAGCGGGAAGGCGCGAGGCGTATGGGTCAAAATTCCTGGCTGAAATAACCATGGCAATTACCTCGATGGAGACGCCGAATATAACCCAAGTTCAGTTGATCGGATCCACACGTTGGAGCCCTTTTGGACAATCTCGCGAAACGGCCTGGTTTGCCGAGAACCACTCTCTGGCTCAGGGGGCGTCCCGATCGTTAGGATGGGAGGTCTAGTCGTCTTTGATGACGCTAGCGCCCAACTATTCGTAGGACCCTCGCGAAATAGACTGACTCAACCTGAACGAGAGCGATAGCTGACGTCGGCCAGGAGAGCGACCTTCTGGGAGCACTCCTGTAGAGACTGCACTCTTACCGTAAGGATACGATGAGTTAACCTCATCGAGTTCCAAGGAGTTAAACCTCCGGCTCTACTGAAGTCGGTTATTCGAATACGCACGAGGGATTCACAGAAGCTAGAGCCGTCAGTCGCCGGGGACACCGGCCCCTAAGGTTCACCTTTGACCTCTCGGAGGTCACTGTGCCTGACTTTGATCTCTGAATCCCTAAATGGGAAACATCGTCGTGAGCTACTGTTCGCAGCATGAAATGTTAGAAAATGTGGGCCTAAAGCCATGAAGAGAATGCCGCAGCCTGCGACATGCGGCCGCGACCTGCGGCCCGCTGGTTGTGTTCAACCGCCATCAGCTATACCGGTAGCGTACGGAGCTTCCCATTCATGTAAAGCGATCCACAATGGGGATTCGTTAAACTTAAATGCACACCTTTATCAGACGAGGCTCCAATAGCCAAGACACACAACAATAAAATACACGAGTTTCCTGTGACGTCGGGCATTTATGTTCAGACGAGGCTCGCACCCTCAAAGTCGATGTATTGAATACATCATACTTCATGATACAGAATACAGAATACATTGTAATACAATGATTGTATTCTGGCTCAACCCTATTATATCTTCCAATGACTATATTCTGAACATTTCGCATCCGGTAGTTCTCAAATTCCCACATGGAATGTTTTCACTTGGCTGACAACTGTAATCCATGCAAATTCTGTAAATCCAAGCAAAACTCGCAAAGCCAAGCTATAATCCTTATTCCAAGCTAAACAGAGAATACGGTTTTTAATCGTTGGTTGAACCTTAAACCAGGTAAGAGCAAGCGAGCGTAGCGAGCTTGCTAGGAGAATCGTGGATCCCTTTCGAGTCAAGAGTGGGTGCCGATTCGGTACTGCCGAAGAGGAGTAGACGCAAACTGAGACGATCGTAACAGAGATTATGATAATTTCTATGTGGTGCGAAATCGGCACTCCCAATACAACAGTGGAACTTGAAGAAACCATGAAACCTTCGGATTCATGTATTTACAGAGTATGGAACGTGTAAAATCAGATACCGAAGAGCGAGATGATGATCACTACCGTACTGGCTCTACGTCAAGCACTGCTAGTCGTCCGAATCACCGCCGTGACTGTCATCATCCCAGCTATCACTGTTCACGGCGTGAACTTCACGCTCCCACCGCCATTATCAATATGATCGCTCTCTACAGCACTATCATTATCCCAGTTGCCACTGTCCACATCGCTACTACTGTCAGTACGATGGGCGCTTGTTGCAGAGCTATCGTCATCCCACTCATCACTACTGTCTCTTCGCTCATCATTATCCGTGAGGTTTATATTGTTGTAGCAATCATCGTGCTCACTGCTTGGTGCGGACGGATGTTCGGAACAGGGAACATCACGTTCGCTGCCTTCGCTCGAATGGCTCGTAACACTTTCAGCATCTGACTCGTCACCGGAGGATAAACTCACTGAGTCATCGGATCCATCGTGACTGGCAATGTCAGTTTCACTCCATACTGACAAAAAGTTTTTGTCAAAAACTGTACAGGAAGAACAACGATATCATAACACGATTACCTTCATCCAGGTAGTCGGCTGGCTCGGAATTAGCATTCTTCGTTGGAGGAGCATCTGAATGGCATTCAATGGGTTGGCTGCTACAAGAGGGAGCCTGCAACAGGCTGTGGCTCGTAACAATTACCGGGAGCAGAAACTGCCGAATTATGCCTCGAGAGAGCGGGAATAGGTCTCTCAGTGGGACGCCCACGCCGCACGCCGGGCAAGCGGCGCCTTCTCGGTATGTATCTGAGAGTGGTCGGAGCTCCAAACTTGCACAGCGGACGCGCGGGGAAGTTCTCCACGTGAAATAGATCCGTGACGGATCATCCGTCAAGGGTCTAACTACCGAGCTAGTCGCAACTTGTGGCCAACTAGTGCTGGCCTGTGACTCACAAGCCAGTACTACTGTGCCCGTTGTCATAAACGACTTACGCCACAAACGTACCTTGGCTCAGTTCTAAGCAACACTTCTACTGCATAACCGTGTGCGCAGAACCCCCAGTCTCGGGATTCCTTGCACGTGCAACTGACATCACTAGCACCGTTGACAACCGACGTAGATCCTCTCTGTGGTGAACGTTTCCGGAAAGTTACAAGGTAAAAGCAGTAGTAATGCTCCATGAGTTGCCGAAGAGAGAGCGACTCACCTGACAATTGCATTTCACCAGACTCTGGTGAGTAGAGGGAGCGACGAGCATAGAGTTTCTAACTCGACTTACTGTCCGGGATCTCGTCCAGGAAAATGGCGCCAAGGTTATCGTCAGCAGCTGCATCGCTCGTAACGTTAGTAACGTTACGTTACGAAGACGCTGTGGCAAACGGTGATTATCGACAAGAAAGTACTGCGCCTCAATATTCTCTGTAACGAGCTTGCAGGACGCTAGCGCATCCTTGTCGCTGTACCAATCCTCTGTAGCACACAATGGGTCTGTCCCGATGGGAGAAGATAGGAGCTAAGCTAAGACTATGAAGATGATGCAGCTCTATCGAGTAATTCCTGGCTCATTACTAGGCATTCCTTCCCTATTTCATCCAGTGTAGTGTTGTCTCAATTAGCAAATCACTACCAAGCTCTTGAACCAGCCCTGTTACCTACAAACGTGTCACCATTCCGGCAGTAGGCAGTATGTGGTTGAAAATATATTAATAAAAATAAATATAAATTTATATTCCAAGACCGCTTCGTTGGCTCCTTAATAACATACTTCGTGCACACAACCACGGTCATGAAGTTTTATTCCTCTAGCTTTAGTTTCGTGATCATAACCACGGCTCTCGTTGATTGTAGCAGGTCTCTTAACGAAGTGCTGAGGGCTCGATTTAGTGATGGTACTTATGACCTGGAAAGCGCAATCTTCCCATCTCATCTCCCCTGATGATTACCTGTTGGATCCTAGCAGCGAACGCGGATATGCTTCACGAATATATCTTCATATATCTCAAGCTCTTTAAACTTCACCAACTCCGGGAGGCTCAAGCACTAGTCGAAAGTGCATGCCGTCCTGATTACAACGGTGCCTTGGATGATGTCAGATTCGATCAGGTTGCGGAGAAATGCGAGATTAAGGTTCGATAATTTATGTTGGGCCGCCAGAAATTTTCTAAGATTCTAATCTCTCAGGGGATAGGGCCCGTGCGCAGGTGAATCGTATACCAATGGAAAGAGCAACAAATTTCTGATCCAGTGCTACCATTTTCATCCTCAGACTCGATCTACATCACATTCAGATCGGCGCTGGACATTGCAAGCAAAATTGCTATGTCGCCTGTACATTGTATTAATACTGTGACTAATAGTGTATCTGCGCAGACAATA
>JAAPAO010000639.1:0-19454 GCA_013115145.1 Perkinsus chesapeaki
ACTCAACGATGGTTAGAGACAACAGCTACACTGTCGCACAAGGGCTAGCTTGGAACACCAACAATTGTGGGGCACAGGACACGCTAAGCATCAATTGTGTATTCTCACTGTGTCGAAAAGCGTCACGTAAAGTTGAAGCAAGTCACGAGAGATTAGAAATCTCTAGAGCCTCGAGTTCAGTGTTTATGAGTATAGTCCAACGGCAGAAATGGCGCAGTTATACTATCCATGCCATGTGCAACTGCCGAGAAGGTTTAATACCTATACTGTGCTTGTCACTGTATGGCTTACCCAGGAGAATGTAGCTGGTGGTAAGAGATCCTACTCCGCCTAGCAGAATTTACTTACGCAACCAAGGGCCTGTATACAGCTACCAAAAGACGACGGCTCCAAAGGTGCGAGACCACAACCTTGCACGGTTGTGTCTTAATGTTACATCTGGTTCATTTGGCTGTTTAGACAACGAAGGGTAGCGAAGTTCCAAATCCGGTACCACATTTCCGTATGTAAACATTTTTCGTTTGCTCATTGCTCGAAGTACAGTACGAACAGCGGAGTGACTCGTACGGCATTAGAAAGGCCCTGGCGAAAGCTCTCGAGTGGTAGCCGTGTTACCAAAAATTTCCCACCCGTTACGAAATCACAGGGGTGGTCCCTTTTTTGCAGCACCCTGTAGGAAGCGAGTAGGAGCTCAATGTGAGACGGGGCATCCTACGCATATCCTAGCAGATAGGAGAGATTTAAAGCCTCCAGACTCTGGCAGGGTGTGTTGGCTAAGCAACCCATTTTTGGCAGGCCACGCTTGGGCCATTGAGGGGTATAGCGCGAGGCGCAGTAGGGCATGGTGCCACTGTTCTTAGAACAGTGTTCTTAGAACAGTGACTGCACTATAATCTACATTCGAGCTCTTCCTAATTTTCGTTTGTCAGCCTTGCAGTGTCTTGAAAGACTCTGACTAATAGATTGTCTGGCACAATGATACTGGCATAAGGACCTATTGTCGGACCGCTCGAGATCCTGAACTCGAGCTCTCGTTCACTCGATAGCACACTTCTCGCGTCTTAAGAAATGCAGTGCTAAGCATGGATAATGAGGAATACTGATTCAAGACTCCTCCTGTTTTAAGATGAGCAGAGGCCGGACTAACAAAAGTTACCAGTTGCAATATAGTACAATGTACTAAGTACATGCAGGATGATTCGAGTTCGAGGCATAATGCTGCAGCTATCTTCCATTACTGTGCAAACGGAATGTGCGGTTGAACCAGAGATGACGAAGTGACCTTTTCCCGTCCCTCTTCTATAATCAACCGTCCATCGGCGAATTCAATCAGGCCTCCGCGTCTAGGGCTCAAGAGCTCGAGGGGATGCCGCCTGTTTGTGGTTAATATGATATTACTCTCGAAATGCTCATTGTCAAGCCGTTCTCTACTTCCATCGGCTGTCCTATTGTCGTATGCCGGTTCCTACGGTTAAAATCTTGCATTTCCATACGCGTATTCAACCGTGCCGACATTGCGGCGGACATTGCGCACCTCATCGTGGGCGACATTTCCACCAATAAAACATAGTATTTGTAGTGGATGCCAGGGATGTGGCGCAGGATCCAGATTCTGGATTCCAGAAGTGTGGGGCAGGGTGCAGTTTGCTCCCAAATCAGGCTTAGCCAACACACTCTGGGGTCCAGAGACATATCTCGAAGGCCCGTTGCTGACATATTCTGTGCACGAATGCCAAGCTCCAATGCGATACTCATTCTCTTTTTGAGAAATACGTCACGTCGCGTGACTATCTCCAAATTCAACTGGTCCTTGGACTGCCGGCCAGATACACAGTGATCACTGGAGCTGGAAGTTCAGGCTTAGTATTTTGTCTGCTCAACACGGGTTCTCCTTTCTCGTACCATCCACTAACGCGCGCCACGATACGCGATGGCCTACTGTATTTTCGTGGGGCAGTCTTGAGTCGTATGGCGGATGCAAGCTTTAGAAATTTTCCATGGCCGCAATCAAGCTCCACTCAAACAGCGCAGTAACTGAAAGCGTGAACGTGAGGTCCCATCATGGAGTTCCCTGAAATGCGCTCATGACTTTTCAGAGCATGAGCATAACCGCACTAAATAGTAACACAAAGAACACAATACCATCAGAAAATAGAAGATGCGGGAAGGTATACAATATAATTGATAAACGACTCAACGTAATAGTATCGAACACTGCTGAGTTGGCAATAGGACGGTTAATAGGCTACTGATAATGGCCCTATTAATAGCTCGGAGTAGATCGCAATAATATCGGCAAAGGATGACATAAGTCCTACAGCTTCTATCAAGGTCACGAAGTTTCGGCATTCACGTGTCTTGCCAAGGCTGTATTGGTAGCGAGTAGGACTCTGCCTCCGCGACCCACTCCACTTCGCTGTGAACTTTAGTCTCATTCCACAGTAATAATCTCGTTTGATCAAAGTTCAGCTCTTTGCATGACTCTTGCATTTCTCGAGGGAAAGCGGTATCCCATCCTGGAATATTCAAATACACCAAAGTCTTCGTTGACACCAAACCAACGCCTTGTCCAAATAAAGAAGGCTCAACTTCAACCTCTACCATCAGAGGTATCGAATCTTCAAGGGAGAGGATGTAGCCAAGGCAACGTAAGGCGACTAGATTATCATTTCTTACACGAAGTCGCTGGTGTATTGCTATGTTAGAATCACCAGAAAACATTATGTAAGGATTTGAGATTTGTACGATGTCTCCAAGCGCATAATATAAGCGTATGTAACGAACATGCACGTTGAGCCATGAAGGGTTATTCCGAACCGATAGAGTGAAAGTGAAGTTAACATACTGATCATCAACTCGCGGCAGGTTACGGAAATCTCGCCAAGAGGTAATTCGCGGCGCAGGTCCGTGATCAAAGCTGGTAACTCCCAACTTCCAGTTCGAAAGGTAATGAAATGCAATGTAATATTTGAATAAAAAAAGTAAGAAGTTGAAGACCAAGTAGAAAGTGAACATACTGAGCAGACATATAATGGTTAGTTGAAGGTATTTCTCACCTTTCGATGGTGAGCCGAATGCCACAGAACACGGTTGCTCAAACGCCAGTGAGCCCGCTGGGAAGTAAACCGGCACTCTGGGGGAACCCCGGGAATACATGTGTCCCGTAAAGCTGCACGGTTCTGGCGTAACCATCGGAGAATAACAGCTGCTGCTTAAGACTGCAGAGATTTAGAGTTTGTTACACTCTGTTCGGCTAATCGAAAGAGCATTGAGCGAAATGATTTGAAAGGCAGTGACGGAAAAGGGCTATGTGATGCCTCTAGCACCATGGCACCAAGTTGTAGGTGTACATCACCGTGACGAATGGACCGTTGCTGAGAGCTAGTTGAAACAAAAGAAGATCGTACAAGAGAAACGGAGGGAAGCGCCAGTCCGTCTAGCCCATTCACGCGCATGCACATTGAGCCTCTTTACGCTCCACACTGAGTAGAGGGCTCTCAAAGAAGTACGTCACCCCACAGGACTGCCTCCATATCAGAGAGTAGGATTTCAACCCGGTGTTTTGTAACTCCGCTCGTGGATACTACACGTCACAAACGGATTGTTCAAGATTTACATTCCATCAGCTCCACGCAAGAGGACACCCGAAAGCCAACCATAGTAGAAGATAGCGCACAATTGATGTGGAGGTGTTGTAGAGCGTACCGCGTTCCTGTGGAGGCGAGAGCCAGGAACAGCTATAGAATACTGGGCAGACTTGTCGTCTCCTTACTAGGTCTTCGATGCCTTTGCGCAGCGTCTCGTACTTGAATTGATTGCTGGCCGTTACTGAACTCCGTTTTACCGATCAGGCCATATCTCATGTTCATCATGAGCATAAGCAGCTCATGCCGCTGATAGGTTCTAGAGATAGGGCGCCACCGATTGCCAATCGGTGGCGCGAGATCAATCGAGGAAAGCTCCACGGACCTTTATCGACTAGCCAGGATGGATTATCCATCATCTAGTATTGTTGGCATGAAGCTCGAAAGGTTCGCAGATGACAAGCATTCTCACTGAATGATACATCGCCGGTGACAAGTTTTTCCAGTAAGCTTGGCTTCCCAGCACCTATGAGGCCTTATCGGGCTGATACGCTCTCAATCGTAGACCCCTTACATCGTATGAGACCCTTGCGAGTAGGTGCTGTTTCCCGCCATGAAGGCGGCGCCATCCTCTCTGAGTTGAAGATCCATTCTTGAGAGGTCTTCTTCCAATCGCTACTAACATCATTCCTTCATTCGGCCTATTGGCCATGGTTACAAAGTAAATACTTGGATTTCGAGGTCGAGATCGAGCTGTGTATTACATATATTTCGGTAGTTTTTCGGAAGCTGCTCCCACTTTTCACTAACCAGAACGAGCAGAGACTTGGAGGTCACATACTGGACTCCCAGGAGTATGTGAACGTATCTATCCGAGTTTGAACCACTGGTGAGCCCATATAGCCGAGCATTTCTGAGAAAACGTGATATCCTAACATTAATGGGCGAGCTGTAGTACTTTGGACAGCGCATGCAACACTGCGGTGGCTGGAGGAGGTAAATGCCCAGCCTTGAACCCTCGGACTTCGTGTAAAACGATTACCGTCGGTAATGATCCTTAAACTTCCTCGAGCATCTCAAGAATGGCGAAGACAAGACGACAAGTTTGGTTGACCACATGTCAGCTGTTCTTTGCGTTAGGTTTATCGCAACACATGTGGCTTAATCAGTGCCTCGGTACAACGCAAGTTAATATGATACTTCGTCGCGCGGACTTTATCAAGGAAGCCAATGCCCGTCAAGCTGACGGCGCCAGCGTATGGCTGAACATTTTTTCACAGTTGGGTTATGTCTTCAGTAGTTCAACTACTAGTTGAACTACCGTAGTTCTGACTCACTTGGTCATGAAAAACCCCCAAAAGTTTCCAACGAAGCGTCCGCTTCGTACCCTTGTCAGTTGCTCTGGTTCTGTGTGGCTTAGCATGAGCAGCTTTTCTACTAGTCTGCTCGACGAAGTTGGCATCCAGAAGTTCACAGACAACATGAGTGGGTAGTTCGATGATTATTCGGGCATTACGGTGTGCTCAGTTCTCTCTACTGGCGATGAGTTGCCAATGCATCGATACGCTAATGATACTTCGCTGTCCGTTAGTTTGTAACCAGACTTCTAGTATCACAACGAAATACCATTTTACGGTAGCACAGAGCATAAAATTATTACAAGGAATGAAAGGGGACGTATACAATATGACGGATAATCGCTTTATGCAATAGTATTGAAAGACAGTTTGAGGGCACACAAAACTAGAACGCCAATGTTAATGGCATCCTCGGGAATCTTACATTAATCTTCATAATGGCGATGAGAGGATCGTATCGTGTCAGAGGTCTCTAAGGGCCGAGTTTTGGTGAGTGGATCGAAATGTGAGGATAGCATCCTTCTATTAGCACCCGTTCCACTGAATTATTCTGCGAAAGCCTTCGTCATCGATATAAATACAGGCATTTGCTCTAGTAAAAGTATGTTTTTCCCCAGCATACTCAATGATACGGCATTCGTCTTTTTCAGTAAGCCTATGTCATGTCTAAAAAAGGAAGGCTCAACTTCAAGCTCCACTCGGACGGGAGCAGAAACTTCGATCGAAAGGATATGACTCAGACAAGCATACCCGAACTTATTCATATTGTCAGAGTAAAAGCGGTTGTTTACCGTAATGTTGACATTACCATTAAATAATTTGTCAGCATATGGAAGGCGCACAATATCACCAAGCTCACAATATAATCGTATATACCGAACATGCACATTAAGCCATGATGGATTATTCCGAATGGATAAGATGAAAGTGAGGTTAACGTGTTGATCGTCGCCGTGAGAGTGTCGATCTGAATCTCGGCAAAGTGTGTTCAACCATGAAGGCGGTGGCCCGTAATCAAAGTTCTCAACCTCCACTTCCCAAGTCGAAATATAATAACAGGCTATATGAGACTTGAACAGGATGAGCAAGAAATTGACGACCATGTAATACATAGACATGCCCAGTAGACATACCATGACAAGTTGAAGATATTTCGTCTCCTTCCGTTCCGCTTCAGATGATATGATTTCTCCAAAAACCGGACGCTCACTTTGGTGAGGTTGGAGGTGAGTAAACCAGCACTCTGGGAGAACCCCGAGGACATACGTGTTCTGGAGAACTGCATGGTTGCCGCGTAGCCATCTGAAAATAACGAATACTTCTCAAGGCTTCTCTGAGGGTCGTATAGCAAACTTGGCACCACTGGACCAATCTAAGCGACATCTGAAGAGCACCCGAGGAAGCGAGTAGGAGCTCAATGCCAGGCGAGGCACCCTACGCATATCCTAGCAGATAAGAGAGGCTCAAAGTCTCCAAGAGCGGTACCTTGAAGGCCCGTTGTTGACACATTCTGTGCACGAACGCCAAGTTCCAGCGCGATACTGATGAGATACCTTTTTGAGAAGTACGTCACGTCGCGTGACTGTCCCCAAATTCGACCGGTTCTTCAGCAGCCGGGTTAATACACGGTAACAACGGAAGCTCGAATTCCGGCATTTATTTTTCGCCTGCTCAACACGAGTTCTCGTTTGTCATAGCAGCGGGCCTCTGCCAGCGACTAACGTGCGTCACGACGCACCATGGCCTACTGTATTTCCCTTGGGCGATCTTGAGTCGGATGGTGGATGCAAGATTTTCAGGACCGCGGTCAAGTTCGACACCAAGTTGACAAACTGCCTTGCGCGTTACCGACAACACAGCAGAGTAAAGTCTCTTAGGGAGAGTGCTATCAACATTCTTGCCCACAGTGCAAGATAGTGGCTTTGAGATTGAGTAACGCGATGCTTAACGCGGAACACTGTGCGCAGTAACTGAAAGCGTGAACGTGAGGTCCCATCATGGAGCTCCCTGAAATGCGCTCATGACTTTTCAGAGCATAAGCATAACCGCACTAAATAGTAACACAAAGAACACAACACCATCAGAAAATAGAAGATGCGGGAAGGTATACAATATAATTGATAAACGACTCAACGTAATAGTATCGAACACTGCTGAGTTGGCAATAGGACGGTTAATAGGCCACTGATAGTGGCCCTATTAATAGCTCGGAGTAGATCGCAATAATATCGGCAAAGGATGACATAAGTCCTACAGCTTCTATCAAGGTCACGAAGTTTCGGCATTCACGTGTCTTGCCAAGGCTGTATTGGTAGCGAGTAGGACTCTGCCTCCGCGACCCACTCCACTTCGCTGTGAACTTTAGTCTCATTCCACAGTAATAATCTCGTTTGATCAAAGTTCAGCTCTTTGCATGACTCTTGCATTTCTCGAGGGAAAGCGGTATCCCATCCTGGAATATTCAAATACACCAAAGTCCTCGTTGACAGCAAACCAACGCCTTGTCCAAAAAAAGAAGGCTCAACTTCAACCTCTACCATCAGAGGCATCGAATCTTCAAGGAAGAGGATGTAGTCAAGGCAACGTAAGGCGACTAGATTATCATTTCTTACACGAAGTCGCTGGTGTATTGCTATGTTAGAATCACCAGAAAACATTATGTAAGGATTTGAGATTTGTACGATGTCTCCAAGCGCATAATATAAGCGTATGTAACGAACATGCACGTTGAGCCATGAAGGGTTATTCCGGACCGATAGAGTGAAAGTGAAGTTAACATACTGATCATCAACTCGCGGCAGGTTACGGAAATCTCGCCAAGAGGTAATGCGCGGCGCAGGTCCGTGATCAAAGCTGGTAACTCCCAACTTCCAGTTCGAAAGGTAATGAAATGCAATGTAATATTTGAATAAAAAAAGTAAGAAGTTGAAGACCAAGTAGAAAGTGAACATACTGAGCAGACATATAATGGTTAGTTGAAGGTATTTCTCACCTTTCGATGGTGAGCCGAATGCCACAGAACACGGTTGCTCAAACGCCAGTGAGCCCGCTGGGAAGTAAACCGGCACTCTGGGGGAACCCCGGGAATACATGTGTCCCGTAAAGCTGCACGGTTCTGGCGTAACCATCGGAGAATAACAACTGCTGCTTAAGACTACTCTTAGGAAATTTGATTCACTGAAGAGTCGAACTCTCAAATAAATTGAATTCATTTTGTATTGGAAGCAAGCAAGCCATTCTAATGTCACGTGAAAGGGAAAATATACTACCCAAAAACCTGGAAACCCGACAGGTTAACTTTGAACCTCAACGCTCGTGAGAGTTCCAAGGAAGGGTTACAGTGAGCGTTTTCGGATGAGAATCGTCTGATGAGTTGTTACTTCTACAGTATCGCTAGGAACGAGGTAGAAACTATGAAATAAGATTATATAACAAGCGATGGGCTACCAAAAAGCATATGATGGCTCGGAGAGCCGTTTCGGAAAAAAATTCGGCACCAAGCTGTAGGTGCACAACACCGCGACATATAAATGTCTGTTGCCGAAGTTAAATGAAACGCAGAAAGGACATCTAACACCGATGAAGGGCACCGCTGGTCGCACGCAAACACGTAGAGCCTCTTCAAGTTTCAAACTCAAGTGATGGCGCTTAGAGAAGTACGTCACCCCACATGGGTGTCTCCATATTTGAAGTAGGATTACAGCCCGGTGTTTCGTGAATTTGCCGGTATGTGGGATACTAAGCGTCGCAAAGGGATTGTTCGAGATTTGACTCCCACCAGATCCATACAAGGTCTGCCTGTTCCGGTGACTCACAAAGACCAACCATAGTTGGAGAGGTTCGCATGGCGCAAAATTGAGGTAGATGTGTTCTGTGATGTACCACGTTTCCGTGGAGGCCAAAGCCATGACCTGCTATAGACCATTGGCCTGACTCGCTGGTCAATCACTACGTCTTCCACTCCATCGGTGCTCTTGCGGATCACCTCGTACTCGACCCCGTTGCTAGCCGTTCCCAAGCTCAGTTTTACGGAGTCCGTAATACGAAGCTCGTGCCAGCTTATCGGCGGCGCCCTGTCTATAAGAGATAGCTCCGCGGGCAGTGGAGCACTGCCTGATCTCGACTCCTTGGGGTAAAATACGTAATGACTACCTCGTAATCTAAAAGTGTCAGTATCATGTTCGAAGAGCTCTCAGGTGGGGAGCAATGCTCCCGGAGCATCCCAACAGAATGGTACATCGTCATTGACGACTCGCCAGTGGCGAGTCGCCACCAGAAAGTTACTTTCCGCGAACTTGGCTTCATCACCACCTGTGCGTGGAGCCTCATCGGGATCACATGACACCCTCTCAGTACTAGGCCTGCGAGTACTGCGTTATTCCCGAGCTTAAAATGTTTGTAGTAGACCAATATTGACGTAAACTAAAAACAGCTTTAGTAAACTAAGAACGAGTCAGAAACTCTCAGTAAGAGTCTCTCGCTGGCCACGACACATCAATTCGGGTTTCCAATGACGCCTCGAGTGAGTGAGGTTACCATTGAGGTGGAGGTTTGACATGGTGAAAGATACCGTTTACGTGGAGAGCCGTTATGGTATGTTGGGATAGCATGCGCTTTCCCACGCGCCCTTTAATTATTCGTCTGTCCACAATCGATCGCGCTACTTGTACGCGTAGGCCCCGCTAAGAGATTAGATTTAGGTGGATTTGGTAGAATCTACTGCTAGATCATTAGTATTATCATTGTATCTGCGTACTTGGTCCTTTCTACGAGGCCCTTGTCACTTCTGTAACCACTACGTTATCCACTAAAGCCCGCTACTAGTTGCGTTGCATGAAAGGACGACCCTTGGCACAACAGGTACTACCGCGACGGTAGTACTACTAGTAGTACTTCGAGGGAATGTTACGCTACGCATGAGCCCCTTGGCTCTCGCAAGACATTAGGCAGCGCGTGCAACACTGCGGTGGCTTGAGGAGGTGAATGCTTAGTTTTGAAGCCGCAGATATGGCACAAAATACGCGGTTCAGGTGTGTTGAATGCTTCCAGTACTCGAACGCCAGGGGCCTCGGATGGCCTTAGGAGCCCCAAGTAGTCTTCATCGGCTGTAAAACGACGATCAGTATTCTCCTAGTCACTATGACGAGTTCAGCGATATGTCGATTATCCTCACCTCACTTTGGTGAGACTCCTTATCATTACCATCTCAAGGATACAAGTGAATTTCGACAACTACCTTCGTTCATTGCATGTTAGCTGCTGCTTACTCTTGAAGAGTGGATTGCATATGAGATTGTTCATAACAATTTGATACCTGCCACAGTCGGTGTCTCGGTACATCGCAAATGGTACTCGGATGCATTGATATGATACTTAGTCTTGATGACCTCATCAACACGAACTGGTATTCATTACATGAAGTCACTTGTGATCGTTTCGCTGACTGATAGCATTGGTACATGACGCCGTCGGTTAGCTGCCACTAAAAACGCAAGTAGATGGTTGCCAGACAACATGGGTGTCACACCAACGACAGCCGGTTCCTCAGCCTCACGAATGGAGGTGCACATCGCCGCGTTAGCATCAGAGTTGCTTGGTAAGACGTGCTCAAGCACAGACCGATGGAAACCCATCTTACGGTTTCGTCGTGATGGTGCCAAGTTGCGCTTGGCGGCCGAAAATGGAAGAGCGAAATTGCGAATCCGAGTCACGAGTCCGCATCCCTGGATCTATTTATTACACTGGAACGCGACGATTGTAGTCAAAGAAACGATAATCAGTGTAAGCCTCATCCAAGGGCACCACTAATTGTGGTCCACAATTCAGGCTGTATTATACAGCGAAGCCGTTTAACGACATAGTTACCAATGCTAACTTACCACAAGAGCACTCGAACTTTCTGCCTTCACCGCCAAGAAGTTCCTCTTACAATCTCGCCAATGGCACACAGAAGAATACACAGGTCTACAACTCAGTCTTGCAGAGCTTGAATATCAGTGTTTGCAGCAGCAGCAGGGGATGGGCCAGTTATCTTATCGTGCGAATCCACACCCGTGATCGGCTGAACCAATCGGGACCTCTCTTGAACGCGGGTAACGGTGTTATGGTTCATTTAAATGGATCATGATGATATCTCCTTGGCTCAAGCAAGTAAAGCTAAATCTACACACTTGTCATGGCGACGTCAAAGCCCGGAAGCTTCTCGCGCGGCACGAGTTCCGTTTGGAGAACACGTCCCGGGAGCGCGTCTCGCTCGCCCCTCCCCGCGACCGCAACCAAGGCAAGCTGAGAAGATCACTGCCTCGTAGTTATTACAATAGCAGTACTAACAAAAATGTTCAAGCCGTCTACCACGTTCTTGGTTATTCTGGTTCTGTGTGGCTTATGTAGTGGTATGTTCGACGAGGTTGACATCCAGAAGTTCATGGACCTAGTAGACTCCGCTCCGTCTGCTACTACCTCGACTGTAGCGCCAGTAGTGCCGGAGACCACTAAGCCGGTACTGCAGCGCCTGGGGGAGTGGATAAACTTGGAACCGGTGTCAACAACCACGAAGTCGGTAGCCCAGGAGTTAGCAGAGATGACATTTGCTCCGGTTCCTACCACAGCTACCTCTACGGCTGGTGTCGCTGCCGAAACGCCAGGTTCATCGATGGATCATTTTCTTTCGATGACCATCCCGTTGGATAAGCCTGAGCCTGAGACTCAAAGCACAACGACTCCTCCGACTTGGAATGTGAGCGAGCCAGGTGTCGATAGTGGCTGTGGGACGGTTTCGTGCAACTGGTTGGTGATAGCAGTGGTGGCGTTACTGGCGGAGTTATGAGGCTAATCTGAGTGGAAGTCCCGTAATCCGGGCACCGATGAGTCCACGTGGCTGTCGGGAATAATTAATCATCATAGACTATTCTGAACCATTTGCTGATAATAAACACCATGAGTTCAAATGTTGCGCTATCGAGTTATTAAGTTACTTGGGAATTTATAAAACGTGATGCTTCGGCGTAACTTCATATCTCGCGCGCCCAAAAATCGTAGCGAGCTCTCAGAACAAAGCAATCGGCCGCTCCGTAGTTTGGAATCCAAACCCTACCTGCAACGATTTGAAATTCGAACCGATGAAGGTAGTGTCTCCAGCAACTCAATTTCAGCAGTCAGAGATTTAAATTACATCTCTAATTTCAAATAAAAGTTAAATCATCTGATGTTGAGAAAATTCTAATAATAATCCGATGCGGAACACTTGAACGCTTATACGCGCAATAGAACGGCATCGCCGTTGAACCCCAATGGGCTACAATAACCTCACGCCATTTGTGGTAGTACTCATTATAACACAGTGATTTATGAAGAATACCACTGACTCAGGAGACATTCACAAATTTACCGCACCTCAACCCAACAGTACTACTTCAGCAGGTACCCAAGCATCACACGAAACAGTCTAATATGCCAGAAATGATGCACCCACGAACGGTAATGGTACACGAGGACGGCACTGTCAATCACACCAGGCAATTAGTTATAACTCAACCGCTTTCTGAACTGATGGGCTCCTCCTCTTGGAGCTCCGGCAACCACGGCTCGCAACCTCCATCGTTGGGCATCAATGCGGACTGAAATAAATAATATAACACTCCATCGCGAAGACCTATACACGGTTATAGGGTTCTTGAAGTAGCAGTGCGCTAAACTTACCAGCACAGACGCGGCGCTCGGAGCTACGGACGTAATCTGCAGTCGTAATCTAGACATACGGGTTGCCAAACGAGCGTCAACTCGCCATTGGCGGACATCCTCTACTAGTGTGTTCAATAAGCGAGCGTCGAACTGAAAGGGAACCAGAGAAATTAGCTAGTGGTTGAGCTGCCTATTAACAATTTTTAATGATACAAGTATAGAGGGATACCAATTATTCCTAGAGATGACTTGTTCCGTTTCGTCAGTGGCACATGCCATGGATATGTGTATGACAATGCTAGTACCGTAACTTCAGAGACATCCAGGATATCGAATGCAACAACTTATTTCATTCACAGCACGAAGAATGGAATATATCTATAGCCGCTGTGGCAGGTAATCATTTATCATTCCACCTCCACTGAAATACTCGGCCCCCCTCCCACACTAGTACCTTCCCATCATTTACGAGCTGCTGAGCCTTGGCAAGAACTCCCACCAGTGGGATATTGGAGCCACCCTGTTCAGTGTGCTGCCGCAAGAATGATACAGCATCGACCGGGTCACCGCCGTTCAACAACGCTTCAGTGAGAAGCTCTGTCAATCTTGGGCTGGCCGAGCGGGTACTGAGTAACCTCCAAGCCATGTCCATCATACACTGCTGGCTCCAATGGACTCCCTTGAGCTTTGATGCCATATAATGCTGCTTCCACATTACATCGAGACGTTCTACAATCTCCATAGAGTCTAGCAAAACGTGGTAGTGAAGCAGCTGCTGCAGCCAGTGCTGCTGGTGGGCTATGACCGAGAGATCGAACAGGAACAGTTGTACACGTCGGTGAGGGTACACCGATAAGGCCAAGAGTGATCGACAGTATATAAGAACCTCCGACAGCAATCTCTTGAGCTTTGTCAAACGTGTCGAGTCAGGAACGTGATCGATGCCATACTGTAGGAGAGCGGTAGAGGCAGGCGCTAGCGGGGCCTCGGGGCAGTCCGGGAGGATGGAGCATAGCACCGGATGGAAGACATAATCAATGGCATCGACTTCGGTGAGAATGGTCCTATTGCCAGCAGACTCGAGCAGCCTCGCCAAGCTGACAGTGGCCCCGCTGTCACCACCTAGAAGTGGTGTCCTCTCGATGCACTCACGATAGGACGAATTAGTGGCATCAAAAATATATGCCATCTCCTCGAGAGTTGGCGGAGGATCCCTCCCTTTAATGAAGTACTTCAGTGCTTGGCACAGCTCCTCCCGGCATCCCCTACGCCTCAGCAGCACCCTAACGATCTCGAGCATGCTCAAGGATTCTGAATGCACCAAGTCAGCCGCCAGCGGCCGAGGCCTCAGCTCTAAAGCGTAAACCGATACGTGGCTCTTGTCCGCCAAAACTATATAGTTGTTCTGTGATGATTGCCATATTGCCGAGGGATGCATCTTTCCGGGGTACTCGAGCCTGAACGGCGGCACCAAAGGCAGGGCCCGGCCACTGCCACGAGCGTAGATGTCGTAGATGTACCAAGTCGGCAGGATACCGTCCGAGACCCCAGGGGCTCTACTAACGCAGAGAAGTCCATCAACTACGTGAGCAGCCACAACTGGTGATGCTCGAGAAGCACCACGGGAGAGAGCCGGTAGCTGGATCACAGCGTCGTGCTCCGGACTGGCCAAGCCGCTGACAGAGAGGTTCCTCAGTGAGAGTCTGCCAGCAACGTTGTCGGTATGACAGATGTAGGTGCCGGCAACGACCTTATGGGAGGTCGAGCTCGCTACCGAGTCTATGCGGATGAGCGAGACTTCATCTACACAATCTTGAGGGTTGTGTGGATCCGCTGGGTAGAGATCAAACTTAGGCATTTTAACAGCAATAGTGGCCTTCGTTGATTTAGGTGACACAGCTGGGAGCTGAGGGTTTCTAAGATGTGGCTTAAGATCGAATGGTTGAAGAGTCCTTTGATTCAAACACAGCACACAAATGCCGCTCTCCGGCTCATACCAAACATGCCGAACAGTAGTAGACGCTTGAGGCCGACCACCACTAGCACGATTGCTGCTGCTGGATCCAGCCAGAGGAAAACGCCGCAAAGGTTTGGCAAACTTCAAAGCCGAAGAGAGCCGGAGTACATCCAGTGAGGCATGGGAGACCACTACTAGCATATAAGAGTCCAGCACTACGGGGAGGTCAGCCTCCATAGGTAACGAATGATCTGCCGCCTGCTGCTGCGGCTGCACCCAAAGGACGTCTACAATGGTGTCTATCCGCACACCAGGCGCCAACGGTACCTCAATCATCTGCACGGAAGGATTTCCGATCTTCGCAATCAGCAGTTGCGGCGTCGGACCGCTGGTGGCATAAGCGAAGAAGTTCCCGCAAGGAGATACCCGTACCGGAACGGTCTCCGCGAGGGGCTGTCCACCCGGTATGGTGACGAACTGCGGCTCCCCCGAATGGCCCTCGCAGAGATTCACCATGAAGAAGCCCGCCCTGCCCTTAGGAATGTGTACGACCCTATCACCTCCGTGGTCCAGATAGAGACTCTCGATATCCTCCCGAGATGCGAAGTACTCTGTAGAGGAATTGAAGGCCAATGGAAGGTCTATCGGCAGGTCAGTTGGGGGCTGCTGCGGCGGCGGCGGAGCTGGTGGGGCATGTTGACTGTCAGTGGATGAAGCCTCCATACGGCGAGCAACAAAAACTAAGGGAGAGCAAAGTCTGTAACATAATCATATTTACACATATACTACCAATTGGATATAAAAGCCTACAGGTGTACAGGTGAGACAACATCAACTACATAGTTTGACAAAAGCTAGCTGATAGGTGAACTATATGGCTTATAAGGGAGAGCGGCGAAGTTGACAGAAAAGAGCAGCCGTCATCATCTACCGCACCAATCATAAACTCTTAAATACAGTCCACCTTGAGAACCCGTAGAGTTAGGAATTTTAGATATCCTATCAAAGTCAAAAATGTTATAGGCATTTGGTCACAACGAAATTCATTATCAAGGCTGCTCATAGTTCCAACGGTTTCTATATAAAACAGAGTCACTTATCAATTTTCAGCTTGCCGCAACCTTATAAGTGTCTAAACCTCCGATTCCGAGAAGCCTCACGGCCATACTGGTTATCTACATTGTCTTGCATCAATGATATGCCCCATAGGTGTAGACAGAGAGGCCATATAAGCGGGGGCCAGCAGCAACTTATACCATCTATCACTGGCACTTTAGACGGCGGTCTCACTACTGGTATGTTGATAAGCTATACACATTGCAGCACTACTAAGCATCCTATTCTTTATGACCAATGCTGCTCATTAAGAGTTATAATTCAATCACCATTCAGTCAGCTTCACACATTTCGCCTGTGACTTGTTCTCATCCCCGACAACTTCCGTTAGGGAGCTGCAAGTTGCGCAAGATGTGCAAGAATTATAATCCTCACCAGCGTCATCAGTGGGCGGTGGTGGCATGGGGGAGTAATCACGTTGTGTAGATTATGTTTCCCAATGGTAGCCTTCCACAAGAGTATCATCTGGCCGCCGAGGTCTGTGCCGCCATTGCAGCCACGTGTGGACTAGCAGTATCTTCCAAGCATCTTTGTCGAAAGTAATCCCCTCGCCTTCGTTACTGATCGTACGCCTTTCGTAGTGTCGTGAGCATCTGTGAGCGGTGGAAGATCCCAAAGGACGTCGCCGGTGCATCATTGCTTTCAATAGCGACTGCTGGCCCAGAGATAACGGTTAGTGTTGTGGCGTCGGTATCGGGGACGCAGCGTGGGACAGTGCTTGCCGTATGTGTCATGCTCGGATCTGGGGTCATAGCCTGCCTCCTCATACCTGGCCTCATGTGCTTCCGATCAGTCCATCCGATAGTCCTCGAAATTGAACCTCTGTTCCGCGAAGTTCGGTATTACTTTATCCTGTTGGTGATCCTCTCCGCGACGACTGTCATGGCCAGTGGCCTATGGTTGAGGTTCGCAGCTGCCTGCATGGTCGCCGTCTACATCACGTACGTTTATACGTTAACGAGAGCTGCTGCTCCGTGTACCGATGACCGAGAGGAAGATCCCCTAATAGTGGTCCGGTCGCCCTCCCATTATATTGATGACTCGGGAGGCTCGACCTGCTCAGGTTGTACGCTCGACTCGGCGACCAGCGGCCTTTCTGACCTGGCCCAAGACGACACCAGTACCGTCATGACCGTCGCCTCGTTTGTAGCATGGCCTGTGGATGCTTCTCTAAACACATTGTCACCTCAGCATCGCCCTGGCCATGATTTCCTAGGTTGCGTGGCTTCCGTGGTGTGGATGAGTGTCAGTGCATTCGTTATTACTAAAGTGGTGGACACGTGGGTGACCGGACACCCAGGCTTCGTTGCGATGTTCGTAGTGTCTCTCACGGCTGAGCTGCCGGATATATCCAATGCTTTGAGACTTACCAGTATGTCCGAATCCTCGATGGCGATGAGCAATGCCCTCGGCGCCCAAGTCGCCAATCTCGGACTAGGCCTGGGGCTGGTGTGGCTCCTCCAACCGCCGCATTTCCAAGGCCATCCGCTCTTCCTTCAAGCCGCCCTGGTTGCGTTGCAATGGTCTCTGCTTGCCTTCACCACTACCTTCGTCATCTCCTGGAGGTTGAAGGGGGCTCTCACCCGCGGAGCTGGAGTAGCGTTGTTGATGATGTATGGCTTAGTGTTCTTGGCACTCTCAGCGGTTTATGCCCTCGATGTCCTCACATGAATTGATGTCCTCCTCAGTGTGTTGAGTTGAGGGCTGCTCAATCTCAGGCCTCATCGAATGTCTGGCGATGGGAGAAATGGATAACTATTTTGTAAATGTCAATTAAGAAGAGGCTGTATCGCTGCTCCTTTCCTGCATCAATTCCGCCGTATCCTTGTGGCTCCCTATGGGGTGGTATATGTCCTCATCATCATCAATCTCCTGGAGCTATGTCCCAATCCCGTCCTACTTTGGAGAAACACTATGAAAGTGGCTTTGTTTCATCCATATCGCCCCTACAATGATAGCTTGCTCCTCTTATAGGGCTGTATTATTTCTTAAATGTTCCTTTATGTGCAGCATTCTCCCATTTGATGCCCTCATCATCCAGTCGATCTGGGCGGCGGTCGGCTCAGACACCAGAAGGAGCTGCCAGTAGTGCCTCATCATCCGAGGAGAGCTCCACTATCACGCGGGAGATCCTTACCTGGGTGCAATGTGACAAGTGTCGGAAGTGGAGGAGAATCTCTGGCACGGAACATCTGCCTCAGAGATGGTACTAGGGAACACTGCCGTGGCCTTACCATCAGTTGGTCCACGATAAGGTATTGCTCTCTGAACCCGAACCAACGCTATAACAGCTGCGACATCCCAGCCGAGCCGGAGTCACTGGACATGGCTTATACTCCCGACTCCGAAGTGGCCCAGGCATCGCCAAGTCCTTTGACCACCACCAGCACTGCCACGAAGACGGAACCGATAGCAGCAGCAGCAACACCCTCACGAGTAGGCGTCATTCTCACCTGGGCATGACCAACGTGGCTTTGATCTCAGGAAGCCTCAGGCCCTGTGGCAGCCAGGAAGATGTACACGGCCGAGTATGACCGGGCTCGAGATATGCTCCGTAAGCTATCGGATAAGCAGCTTCAGGACCTGAGTGCCAATTATGTACGTGTGGTCCGCCGCTCGCTGAGCTTTACGGCCAGGTTAGGTCGATTGGCCGCAGCTGCTCGAGCTCTTTAGAAGAACTCCTCGGGAGGAACCAGAAGCTTCGCCAGCATGGGCAGCACCCCCGAGAAAAGTGCCGAAGAAGGGCGAGACGCAATCCAGGGCTGATGCCTTGAATGCGGCGGCTCAGGTGGTGCTAGGCGGGATGGGATGGTGATCGGATCTCATGGCTTTAGGAATATCTACCTCCTCATGTCGCACGGGAATGCCCGGCAATAATATCTATGCATGATCGAGAAGTGAGGGTCCGGAAAATGGTCCGGGAAAGCGAAGCAAATCTAGAGGCTGCTAGGGGCAAGTGTAGAGCGAGAAGTCGGGGGAAATTACCAACGTGAATCATTTCGGCAAAGGAGGGGTTGTGTTGGCCGATGTCAATTGACGGCTGCTGCAGTAGCTCCGGTCGTATTCGTGATGAGTCTCGGCACAGCTGATTCACAGAAGGACGAGTTCCGCAAGTACTTGGAGAAGACAGGCGTTGTGAGCCAGCTTACTCGTGTGTTGGTCGGCCTTTACGAAGAGCCGGATAGGTCGGGGAAGCTGATACTGGTCGACGAATCGAGCTCTATGTTTCGGTCAGGCCGTCAGATGGGATAGACTACGTTAGGAAGTATTTGGGGGCACCAACAGGTGTCGATATCGAGGAGCTCAGATTGGAAAATGAAGAGCTTAAGAGAAGGAATGAGGACCTGCAGAAACAGGTGAGTGCTGATTCGTCACTCTCGAGCAGCGCCTAGGCTGGCACTAGGTTGATGGGCTCATCGAGCAGCTCGAGGCGATGAAGCAAGGCACAGAACAAGGAGAGTGAATCTCGTGATAGCATGTCGTCGAACCTTTCACAATCGTTGTATGGACTCGCGTTGCTGCGAAGCAATCGAAGCTGTCCGTAATTCTGGAACACGAAGCCAGATGACATTATCCGTTACACACTTTATCGGCGAGCTGAAGGGTCTCCAGTTGCTATAGTTAGCACTTTTTACAAACACAACGACAAATGGATCAGTTACACAACTCTTAAAATAAAACATTTTTTAAAACACTAGAGTCGAGTCAGACTGTCAGATAACACCATTTATCAGGCAGTAGTCTCCGGCAAGCTAGTCG